>JANTFA010084115.1:0-14398 GCA_026413405.1 Phytosciara flavipes | reverse complement strand
CGGGGCTTTCGAAATTGCTGTAAGCAATTTCAACAAATGATGAATTTAAATAAAATGATTCAAAGATCAGAGCAGTTTTATGGACTAACTATATGCCGTGCTCTACTCGTACGGGTCCCCCTTATGTTTGTTTATGAATTTAATTTTGTGTTTCGAAACCCTACCGACTTGTATTGTAATTGCATGGAAGCGCGATGGTATTAAAATGAGAATACACGACACACGCTAATGTGCATTGCAAGAGTGTAATTATACACAGGGATTTATTGTCGTTCATTTCGGCAGATATTTCATATTATTATTGACCTCTACGATGTTTTTTGGCCGACATAATGATCTTGTAACATTTTCCATAATAGTCGTCGTTATATCAGTCGTTATTGAGAATTTTTTTTTTTTAAATCCAATACTCGCTTTCGGTTCTGAAGCTCGGAACAGGTTTTATCTGAGCCTGACCTGAATTTACGGGAAACCTGAACACAGTTATCAGGTCAGACGTGAACTGAGACCGATCAGGTATTACTGAAAATTTGACCTGACAGCTGTGAGCCCCTTCAGTTGGAGGTCAGTTCAGATTATCTTTCCACTTTTTTCCACACAAAGCCAGTATATTTTTGCTTACACCCGCATCTAATCTAACCTAACACTGCAGTGATGACATGGAATCATTCAAAAGCTTGTGTTCGATAATATACACCAAATCTTTTAATGCCGATTTTATAATAATAATATTTTACATGCGCGACGTTATCACGGCAGTTATTAGTGTCGTTCATATCTAATTTCTTATCACTCAAATAAAGCTCTTTCGTTCGTTTCAAGTTAAATTGGCATTCGAAACCGACTCCTCATGAATTTGTTTTTATTTTGCATGATTTTGCCTACGTTTCTTCGTTAGAAAACGGTCACTGTCTCATTCTCACCTTAAAGATATTATGATACGGATGCAGTGTTTTTGGCTTGCACTAACACTTTCAACAAATTTTGGCTCGCGAAAATGCGAATACCAATCGAAACAGCTTAGTACAACGAAAGCGATTATTTTCTCCATCTCTTATCGTTATGGAATTTCGGTTACGCTTTCAAGAACACGTCCTTGGATTAAAAAAAAAACTGACATACACTCGGGCACACACACACACAATGATATCATTTAGATAGATCGAAGCTATGATTTCTTCGTTACTGATGTCACCTACCAATATAAATATAAATTGAACTAAATATTCGTTATGCTTTCATGCATTGTGAAAACTTCTGACGAGGTCCACCCTATTTATTAAATGGATCAAAACAAGTTCTAATGCCAAGATCGAATGGAAAGATGGTAGCATCCCGTTTTACATCTGCACACAAAGTACGATGCTTTCAATCTTACGTTTGTAACACGTCGAATTGCAATCCCTGAGTAGGGTACCATAAGGGACCATTCACAAATTACGCACGCTCTAAAGGGGGAAGCGGGTCTGACGAAACCATAAGCTTTAGACATTTTTGAAATTTCTCCATGAGTCTGAAATTCGTTACTTTGACCGTGCTCAATTTGTGAATGGCCCCTAACTTGCCCAATCTTGATTTATTTACTCGCATAGGTCTCTCACAAAACACAAAAACAACTTTTACAACATTGAGAAAATGAACTAGAAATGAATCAATTAATCTTTAAATTTGAAACTGTTCCGACCATAAAACGACATCGAAGCCTTTGGATAGGTTCGGCTTACACCGGGAGATCCATTTGAATGGATTCGATAACAATTGACAGTCGATTTCGCCGACGTAGCCTTGGAAAGGTTCGGTTTCAACCGGTAGTTCCACTTCTTGCATATGGTGGCTCGTTGTTGATGAAATAATTTCTATGTCCAAGAAGTTGCGAGAAATTGGTGCCAAGCCAATGTTACCAGACTCAAAAATTTTGGAGGAGAGAGGGGTGTTTAGGAGTTTAGATCCGATACCAGTAATTTCGAGCGTTGGAAATTGATTTGTCACAGTTCTGAGTCACACAGAGCTCTGAGTAAGTCTACAGCACGCCGGTTGTCTGATTCATTTGAAGTTCTTTTTGGGTGAAATTTTGTAATACGTTTTTGATTTGAGAATAGCAATGACCTGTCGGCAGGCCAAGCTATTGTAAAAAAGCTAACAAAATTTCCCTTAAACAAATGCTTTTCTCGGGCGCGTTTGAACAGAATCCTCATAGTGATGCAGCTATTCGCAGGTAGGAGACGTATCTGCCTAATGTGACACACTTTCACAAAACTAGCTCAAATCCACCGTAAATAAAAGTATCTTGCCTATTCACAGCCACATATCTTATCACGTCCACTTACATAAAATGTACTCGTGCCGCGGTGAAATTGTTGCTAAGGAATGAATGCTTACGGTGTCTAGTGCGATTCGTAAGAGTAGTAAAGATAGCATCCACAATTAATGCGTATGCGCTTACAGTTAATAAGTAAGTGATTCGACTTCGGTCAACAATAATATGCGGAAACATTATGTCACAAAGATGATTCACACCACACACACAAATACATTCTGTTAGACGAATTAAAAATCATTTGATGAAGATCAAGTTCATATCATGACCATACTTACAATGATAAAATTATGCCGGTAATGCGCATGAACCAAATAAACTAACATGACCATGGACACAAAGAAAACTCAAACTTTTGCCACGCAATTGTTTCCGTGTTGTGTTTTGGAACCATTTGTTATCTCTCAAAATATTTATCGGCTCTGTGTTGTTACCTTAAAGTCAAACATAACCATAATCGATAAGATATGCAGAACGTGGTTTTTCTTCCCTCTTGGTATAGAATTCGATAACCGTTGACTGTTGTGCGGGTGTGTATCTGTCAATCACTTTAAGCAAAAAAGAATTTGTCTCGGGGCTCTCTTGTGTGGATGAAAATGCAAAACCGATTTTCTTCGTATTTGTTTTGGTCGCACGAATGTAAATAACCCACAACTATCTGAATTCCGTCTCTTCTTTTGCTCAGGTCTATTTGAGTTTGTCATTTTACTTAATGATAAGATATCGTTTCTATTTGTCGAACGATTTTTAAGATCTTTATTTTGCATTGGAAAAAAACTTACTTCTCAACTCAGTTGCGAAAAGTAAAACTTTCGTTGCCTTTGTTTGAAAAGAGCGTTGCATGCAACCCGATGAAAATAGCTGTTTTCATAGCATAGCCCGAATCGAAGCCGAGGCTGACAACATATCGTATACGTTAAATTCCAGTTCACGTATCATTCATCACTCGATGGCATGAATTACTTTGTTGGAACAAAAACAGACGTTTCAGGAAAAGAAACAGTAATGCGCCGTTGGTATGTATTACAATAAACCAAAACTACAAATCCCATATCTGAACCTCGCTTTATCTCTACCGTTGAAGGCGACAAATAAAATGGATTCAGATCGATTACGCACACTTCTAATTGAACGTGATGTTTTAACGAAAATGTGTTTCTGACAAATAAATCTTCACATTTTTTCAAAGGTAATGGAATTTGATTGATTCTTGTGTTCATGAATATGAAGTATTTGCTGAGACATTTTTCTACACTTAACAGGCGAAAAGTCGATTGAGGAAGTACTTTTGCTATTCTCAATGCAATGAATAATAAGTGGTGTCGCTTCATATTACGTAAAATCATTTTTAAACAAATCTGAAGCGAGTTCAATCATTAAAATAATTGTTTCAAACTCGACCTAGACCTTATCCGAAGCACTCAGAAACACGTCGTCGCAAAATCCGCGCAAAGTTGGGTTGGTTCAAATAAGAAGCAAGCAAAAAAGCTACTGCTTTCCCCAACTTGTGGAGGGAATACGCGTTCTTCCCTTACCGGTCGCTACGTAAAACATTACAAATCTCAAACAACTTGTGTTCCGGTCACAGTCATAATCGTTATTGCCGAAGTCCTCTCACGCCGATTTTCTTTGATTTAAAAAACTGTCTCTAAAAGTCGCTACTTCATTAAAATTTAAAATGAGAAGCATCCAATTCTGCGTTTCACAATTGGGCAAATGTATATCTCTTGATCTAAAAAAAAAACAGATTTACCTGGAAATAAATGCACTTGATCTGTGTTGTCCTGGCATTATCTGAACCTGTTTAGATGGACAGGTCACATCAAATCAGGTATAGGTAAAATGTGGTCAGAATTTAAGGTAAGACTTGTGACTTATTCCGACGCTACGTTCCTTCAGTACACAATTCATTTGAAATGTATTGATCTTGTAAACAACCAGGTTAAGGTGGTTCAAAGTAATTACCAGACATTAGCGCAACTTATGAAGTTTATTTGAAAGAAAAAAAGGTTTTTAGTTTCTTGTTCTGCTGTATGTTTACATTCTCATTCACATTCATGCACTGGTAATTTCACATGTTAGTTAGACAAGATTGTCTAAACACAGAATGAACTCTCGAAATTTGATGGATACGTTTTTTGATAGATTTGGGTGTCGAAACAGTCAATAATGTAACTGGAAAGGGAAGCGTCTGTGCATTATTACGACTATGTGGCATAGTTTGTAGCAGTCGGTTTTTTTTGTTTTGTTTCTAATTAATAATTTTGGAATAAAATTAAAAATGTTTTTAGGTTTAAAGGTCGTCGTTGTCGCAAGTTTTTATTTTTCTATATCGAAATGTAGTTACTGTACAATGACAATGTTGATTCGATTCGATATTTTTGATATTGTGGTGAAGCGAGCGCACCAAATCAATTTCCATTGAGCTCTTTCTTTTTTGTGTTCCTTTTTTTTCCAAATATCGCTTATGCAAATTTTGTTTAATGTGGTGCTACATCACCAAACTATCACCTTTTCGAATTTGTTGATTTTTCATAATTGTATTTAAATCAACATTTAACCAAAGAAAGGAAAAAAACCGACAACTCATTGCAATTGTAATGGCATCTTCGTGACGCAAATGTATGATACTTCGTACGCGTAATTGGATATTTGTAAATAGATTTTCAAATTTAAAATTCAGAATAATTTGCATTGAGGGAATTGTGGACTACAGGTCTGCGTATTTCACTAAAACGGATTGTTGTGCATCGCCTCATTGTGAGTAATTTTGGTATTTCTCACTCGGTGCTGGCTGATATGATTGTAAACCCTGTTACCTTATCAACGCCTTCATTTTCAAATAGAAGTATTTGTGGTTTCTTCTTATTCGTCAGCCATATTTCCTGATGATGTAGGTATGTAGACCTCCCCTTTCTACTTCCATTTGGATCCATTACCACTAGCTGCCAATTTGAGCTGCTGCAAGTACGATTGAGTTTGCCCATCGTTCTGGTGGTGTGTGGTTTCCAGTTCATGATGATTTGCGTCCAACGTTCGTTCGTCTGTCATTCTCGCGATGTGTCCCACCCAGTTCCATTTTAGAGTCGCTAGTCTTTCCATGACATCAACGGCTTTCATTTGCTGGCGATTCCAATGATTTGTATTTTTCTCTGCGAGCGAGACCCCAATCATACTTCACTCCATGACTCTTTGCGTAACTCTCAATTTGTTTTCAGACGATTTTGTCAGTGTTAGAGTTTCAGCTTCATATGTGAGCATGGGAAGGACACATGAATCGAACCTTTTACGTTTCAGACTGTTGTTCATTTCACTTTTGAGGATATGATAAAACAGGCAGAGGTCATTTTTTTCTGATTTCTCAAAATACATTTTTGGCTTTAACAATTCAGTTTTTTGTTCTGTCCATTGTTTCAAGCCGTTTTATTCTCAAGCAGTGTGCATACACCACTTGCTTTGTCAGTTGAGGAGAACGCATTAGCATTGAACAATAATGCCGAATCCGGCCAAATTCATAAAAAGTCCGTTTATTTTTCGTTATCAAGTTGATGATGTGCGATTTTCAAATCCAATCACTTGAAATGTGTGACGAGAGTGATGTCCAAACAAACGAAAATAACAAAATTTGTCGTAATGTTGACAAGGCTCTAGCAAGTCATTGTTTAAGAACAATCGATTGATTTATGATAACAGCTTGCACAAAGTGACAACACGTTGAGTGGTGGCTAGTGTTGATTTGAACAACTGTATTTGCCACATAATTACCGGGAATTTCGTAATATTTTGTTGATTTCAATTTAATCCTCTTATCATTTGCGATTTCTAAGCCGAATTCTAAAAATAACGCATTTTACACTTTTACCTTTGATGAACAAATCCACATCAATAATCGGCTAAATAAAATTTGAAGATCCCTCCATAGACCGTGCAATGCGCAATCATTTTCTATTATTTCGTTTTTATAAATTTGTAATTTTGATTGGTCACCATGACTAAACCGATTTTTTTGTCTGTGTTGATATATTACGTACGTAGCGTATGGACTGGACATACATATATGGACATTGTTCCCACAATAATACAGAAATATAATTATAAATATTACGATTTTCAATATCATCATCATCATCATCAATTTACGTTCGGAATGTATGAAAAATATGACCACAAACATCATGCATACATTATGACGGTGGCTGGCTGTTTTCGCAAGTTTTGATTATACTTCATCATTCAAACTAATACGATTTAGGTGTAGACTGAATTGGACTTTGTATTTTGCCAAATAAACCTGTTAGCCCAGTAGCTTTAAAATATTCAGAATCGTTTTCTTATCTGCCTCAAACCAACACAAAATATTGTTAGCAGGTTATGTATATCAGATGGTTTTTCTAAATTTATCGTAACGGAAGAAAAAAATTGATAATCGAACCCGATCCATTTTTATTCAATTTGATTTGTGGATTTATAACTTCCACAAACATCCGCTTGAATTCAGCTATGTTGAATAGAGGGCGACACTGTATCCAGTTCATGTTTAGTGTTATGAAAACGAAGAAATCCGCGACCGCGTAAGTGTCAGTTTTGTCAGCGTAATTGTTTTCAAATTGTTGCAACATAGTTCTCTGTAGACTAACTTGGACGTTGGCGTAGGCAGGGTATACTATTGGGCATTTTATCAAGATTTACGAAAAATTTACTGAATTTACCTAATTTTATCGAAAATTTACTGAAATTTATAGAGGCCCATTCTGATAGGTACGCATGCTAGAAAGCAATGCTCTCCAGGCATGAGTGGTCCTCTAAATAGAGTACTGAAACTGGACAATGTATCCATACAAATATTTTGCACTGTAAAAAGAGTGGAGATAAAATTTCATACAAAAGCTAGCATTGTAAAAAGTCATTTTTAGATTCCTTCCCGTGTGCGCCTATTTTCATAAATTAGCTTGGATGACAGCCAGAGAAATGATACCTAGATGGCGTTGCAATCCAGGATTGCGAATATCAAATCCGTGGTTTTGTTTTTGATGACCATTTGTCAGTACCATGTGCTTCAACTTTTTTTTCAGAAATAGTCCAGATGTTCCTTCTATCTGGGGTGCAACGCAACGCCATCTAGGTATCATTTCTCTGATGACAGTACGCTTCGACAACACTGCCCCTCACCCCGATTTTCTTCGTAGATTCAATGCTTTGTTGAGCAGCGAAGTCAGTTATTTTGATATTCAAAAAAGTGGCCAACATTATCAAAGTTGGAATTTGTTTTTCATACAACAGTTCCAGGGGTGGCTCACTTTTTGGGATTAACACAGTGCCGTCAACTGCGGCTCGTTGAATTTCGGCTGGCTGGGGCGGTGATATGGGCTCTAGGAATACTTCCAGAAAAATTTCTAAAAATCGAAGATCAAATTTAAGATTTTTATAAATTTTTCCGGAAGTATTCCTAGAGCCCAGCCAGCCGAAATTCAACGAGCCGCAATTATCTACAATGTGCTCAACAGACACACCATGGACTCAAAAAAGTGAAGACTTTAGTGATTTTATTCTGTTGACAGCACTCAACAAGCGTGACGTCATTTATGCACGACTCCATTATTTGAATTCAACTTTCTGATTCCATCGTGAAAGTCATTGATATATCACGGTGCTTGCATTAGTAATCTTCGGTAATTCTCAGCAAAGAACCAGGTGACGATTTTTTGACCAAGACATTTTAAAAAATCGACTTTTAACCGTGAAGCCATGATGAGGCAATTTGGGCCGAACGAAAAAAAAATTGTTCCGTTGGAAATTGCGTTCCCTTTCGTGCTAATCAAACATTCAAATGAACTATCTGGCACAAATTAATATCAGTGACGCTCGATATTAAATATTCATTAGATTGACCTAAATTGTCTACGAGCGAATGCGATAATTTTACTAAAAACAATTGTACTACTTCAAGTGCTTCAACGTTCAAGCACAAAGGACTGAAGAAAACTTACTTTCGAAACAGTAAAAAATGTCTTAATGTCGGTGACTCTGTGTGCCATACCATCTCATTTGAAACTCATCAAACTATTGATAACGCACAGACATTACAAGTGTCCATTAGTCCGTTGTGTATTTCACTTTTTGTCAATTATTGTGTTAGCAGTTAGCACGTACACTTCAAGGAAGTTTCTTTTGAATGTGGCTATGTCGCAAGGCCTATATTTTTCTTGCTACGTCACTCATTTAATTCATAGAGGCAAAGAAATTCATTTATCGAAACAAACGACTTGTACGAGTCATTTTTTTGCTGTAGTAATTAAGCCCTCTGCAAACTAACTATCGATGGCTTCTGTTATCTTGTTCCATTTAATACCAAACAATATAACGCTGCATAACGGCTGTAATCCCTAAACAATTAAAGTCGATGTCAACAAGCATCACACTCATGCAATGTTGTGAAATATATCTGAGCTAAACAAAAACAAGATCTATGTCATTTGACCCTCTCATCAAGCACTCATATTTCACGGCTCATATTTCTACGCCTAAGCAACGCAAATTTATTTTCCATTCGATTAAAGACTTTTGCTAGCTTCGGAGGTCTTATTGTGGAAGGAAATGGAAACTCAGAAGTAGACGTAAGCACGACAAAAGTTTGTGAAGATTGTAAAAAATAGGCGGGGAATTTGAGTCTACCACATCATTCTGTCTCTGTGTGATGAGCTTTAAGCTTCTTTTTGATGTTATTTACAGAGTCGAATTTGTAAGAAGTCACCAATACAATCCAAACGACGTTATTAATTCCACAAGCATTACCAAAGGTAATGTAAATCGTGTAAATCGCATGTGGAATGAACAACGTCGATTGGACCTTAATCGTTGAGAATGGGACGTCTTATAATTCTGTCACCGCATGTTCAATACCTAACGTAAAAGCTGTACTTGAATAGCAAAATTATCACCCGGTAGCATACATAAACTAGAACTAATCTCCACTCATTATAACCATGTCTTGTAGCTTTCAACGGAAAACTGAACATTGTGAATTACATTTTAGTTGTGTTTGTCATTACGAAACTTCAAAAGTTCTGTCATCACACACCATCGAGTTATCTCTATTTGGTTGGTGTGATGTTTTTCTGCGGTGTAAATAGATTGTAAATTTTCAAATGATGTGCGCACCTAGGCTATCGATCGAAGTTGTGACGAGCTTCAATATATTATTGTGCACTTAGCCATAGATTTTTCCATTCAAATCAAAACCGAAAATTAAATTGTTTGCCACCACTAATGTGATAGGTTATGCAATTCGTTTACACAGTTCGTGTTGCTGTGTGTGTTCAAAGTGTAGAAATGTTCGCAATTCGAAATTGTGAATTGATGTTGCATCGAACGATTTGCCGCCGTTATCATTATTTGAATTTAAATGACTCAGTGTACAATAGGCCGAATGTGACCTACAGCTTCTTGAATTACATGAGACAGAACATTCCTCCGGTACCCAATACAATAATTAGCAGAACAAATGCCGATGACATGAATATACAGAAGTATTAACTGTAAAATTGAATTTCAAATTTCAGGTTTTCGGATTGGGCAACAAAACCTACGAACACTACAACAAAGTGGCACTGTTTGTTGACAAGCGTCTTGAAGAATTGGGTGCAACGAGAGTGTTCGAATGTGGTCTGGGAGATGATGATGCCAAGTAAGTACACAACGCAAGTGCAGCAAAGTTGGAATTTTCCTAATTGAACATTTGGTTGTCTCGTTCACAGCATTGAAGACGACTTCATTACGTGGAAGGAACGTTTATGGCCATCCGTTTGCGACTACTTCAATATCGAAAGTACTGGTGAAGATGTGCTTATGCGGCAGTATCGACTACTGGAACAAACGGACGTAGCTACCGATCGAATTTATACCGGTGAAGTGGCCCGATTACACTCGCTACAAAGTCAACGACCACCGTATGATGCCAAAAATCCCTACCTGGCTCCAATCAAGGTCAACCGAGAATTGCACAAGGCTGGTGGTCGATCGTGCATGCATATCGAATTCGACATTGAAGGATCGAAAATTCGATACGAGGCCGGTGATCATGTGGCCATGTATCCGGTCAACGATACCGAATTGGTGGAAAAACTTGGTAAATCGTGCAATGCCGATTTGGATACCGTGTTTTCGCTTATCAACACCGATCTGGAAAGTAGTAAAAAACATCCATTCCCCTGTCCAACCACATATCGCACTGCATTGACGCACTACTTGGAAATCACTGCACTGCCACGTACCCACATTCTGAAGGAATTGGTCGAATATTGTTCAGATGAGAAGGTAATTTCAATGTTCACTTCATTTCAGTGCACCGATTGAGAGACTTTCATTTTATCCATTCACAGGACAAGGAGTTCCTCAAATTGATTTCGTCAACGTCCGTCGAAGGCAAAGCTCAATATCAAACGTGGATTCAAAATGCTTCTCGTAACATTGTGCACATTCTGGAGGATATCAAGTCGTGTAAACCTCCAATCGATCACATTTGCGAATTGCTGCCCCGTCTACAGCCACGCTACTATTCGATATCGTCATCATCCAAGCTGCATGCGACTACTGTACACGTCACAGCCGTTCTAGTTAAATACGAAACGCCAACCGGTCGCATTAACAAAGGCGTTGCCACCACCTTCTTAGCGGACAAGCGTCCAAAGGACGGCGGTGATTCGCCACGAGTGCCAATTTTCATTCGAAAGAGTCAATTCCGTTTGCCCACACGTACCGAGACGCCAGTTATTATGATCGGTCCCGGCACCGGCCTCGCTCCATTTAGAGGATTTATACAGGAAAGAGATTTGAGCCGCAAAGACAATCAAACGGTCGGCGATACGCTTCTCTATTTTGGATGCAGGAAGAAGGCCGAAGATTTTATTTATGGCGAGGTGAGATATTTTCGTTCCGAGAGCGTAGTGTTGACGACAGTTCGTTTTTAACGCATTCGTTTCGTTTCATTTTCTTAGGAACTTGAAGACTACGTGAAAAAGGGAAGTTTGAATTTACGAGTGGCGTTTTCTAGAGATCAAGCGCAAAAAGTCTACGTAACGAATTTGCTGCAAGAGGATGCTGATTTGGTATGGCAAATTGTTGGTGTTAAGAACGGACACGTTTACATTTGCGGGTAAGTGTTTAGCTATTAGATGAAACCGAACGAGCGTTGACCAAATTTTCCAGTTAGACAGATCGATTAAAGTTTTTAGGATTTTCTCGATGTTCTGAAAACAGTTTCGAATGCTTGGTGAAGTCGTTGTTACTTGAGCCTCGAATCAGCTTTCAAATCAACGTAAATTTCTCTTGGCTTTGTTAATAGCTATCACTGAGATAGTGTCGCTGCTTTCGATGTCTCCTCCTTCCATATCGGTGCTACAACCTTATCCAGATCGCAAAAGTTGTTTCCTAAGAACTCTGTTTCAGTGATGACACCGTCGTCTACTAAATCGAGATCGTACACCCATTCCAGATCCAGATCATCTTCCACATCATACTTCAACTCAATCAATTTTTCGTTATCTCGTTGAGCAAGTATTCTCAGCGCTTACGCAGCTACCCTACTGTCGAGCTTAGATTGAAAAGAATGGAAGAACAAGTCGCGAAGAGCTTGTAATGAATGCACTGAAATAAACATCAGCGTGGCGCATACCGATTTCCGTTATTTTCGGTATTACCAAGCCATTCTCTTGCCTAAGCGAAATCGCAAACGGCAATTCATTTTTTGGTATTAATGACGAGGATTGAGCTGCGTCGTTCCCTATAACATCGAATGGCATCACATTCCAAAAACTGTAGGAAGTGTTTCGACTGAGAAGGCTTGTGTTTGTCGAAAGCATTGTGTAAAGAGGGAAGGCGGTCTCTAAAATCTGTCATTTTCCGCGTACTTACGAATGGTCTCGACTCTCTATGTACGAAGTCTCGATAATAACTTATCGCATTGTTTAATTCCAGTGATGCAAAGAACATGGCAACGGACGTGAGAAACATTTTGATGAACATCATCAAAACGAAAGGAAATATGTCCGACAGCGACGCTCAACAATATCTGAAGAAAATGGATGCACAAAAGCGTTATTCGGCCGACGTTTGGAGTTAAATATCGGCAGTTTTCGGTTTCGTTTTTTCGAGACACACACAACCACACATCCATACACACATACACAAACACACATACGCGAAATGGTCGTTTTTTTCTAAATCAATTCCCTGATCAAATGTTAATTAATTGAAGTCATTGAAGGGTGGGACCGAACAACTAATTTACAGTCATTTTTTGGTTGACAACATTTTTCGCTTTATAAAAACGAAAGATAAATAAAAACGAATTGCCCTGCTGAGCTTCTTATTATTACGATAAATCCAAAACGAAAAACAAACCAGAAAAAACTAATTTTTTTTTGCAAAAAGCGCAGCGCATGGTCATGATTTTGCACATGAAAATTATATTCGAGTCATAGAGCCTAATAGAGATGAATTTGATATTTTTTTGGTGTTTGGAAGACGGAATGTGCCGCATAATTTTTCGGCTAACACACTGGATTTGTGCTGGGCTGTGTGTAGTGCCTTTTCAATGTGTATGATGAATTTTTTTTGTTGCTGTTTCTTTGATTAACATGGCTGGCTCTGGGCGTTCACACAATTGCAAGAACGATTCGGACAGCACAACCCCGTTTGAATTTATTTATTTTTTTCCTCCATTTCTTCTCTTTTTAAAATCAATTTTGTATCAATCTAAATGCCGTGTGAATAAAATTATTGATCGAGATGCACATGGGGAAAGGAATTCTTTTTCTTTTTTTTTTTAATTTAAATTTTGTCGTTGTAAAGTTAATATTTTAGTCATGTTATGAACACACACACACATTTTACGAAGAAAGTGGAAAACCTTTTCCTTTTTATAAACCAAAAGAAGAAAAAATTTTCTTTTTGTTTTGTCGTAAAGAGAATGGATGGCATATTTTTGTCAAAAGCCTTTTTGTAGGGAATCAATTGGTTAAGTTTATATGAAAATAGCAATTATTATGATCGCTTTGCGATTTAGACGTTTTTCTTTCCAGAATAAATAGAAATTATTTTAATTACAGAAAAATAAAATAAAATTTTCGTTTTGATTCGAGATGTCCGGCAATTCGATACACTGAAATCGCAACGTGCTATATACAACCCCTCATTCTGAATGAAGAAAACCGTTTAGAAGAGATGCTGCAACGGTATACACAGCGCTACGTAACCTAATCACGGTGCGGTTGAATAAGCGGGAGGTAACTCAAATTTTTTCCATGTGAGTTCTTCCTCGTGCAAAATGGAGTCTTTTTAGCAACAAAGAAGGTTGTGTTAGGCGGAGAATTTATTGAGTTAGGACACTTCGAAGTGTTTTGCCACCTACTGCTTGAACATTTTCGTTCTATTTTTGCTCGGAATTAGCTCTTCGTGTTGATTTTATTGTTGTGGCGCAAAAAGGGCATCATTACCTTCCCAACGATTTCCAAGCCATAGCTGCAGAAACTGTTTCTTTAAAAAATCATTTTTCCTCCACCCTTCATTTTAAAGGGTCGTAGAGTGAGGCTGTAATAACGCTGAGTAATTTCTCTGGCATGTGTGATATGAAACCATTTCTATTGACTAGCGTTGATAGCTAAAAAATGTAACTTTGAAACGGCATAAGTATGTTAAGGAAAAAGATCTCCATTCGGCCTGTGTAGGACAGCCACTGTTCCCGACCATGACCACTCAGCGAATATTTGATCCTAGGGTAATTCCAGCGTAAGTCACGCTACACACATAGCTGTATCTCAGCTAAATAAATAAGCTAGAGTTTTGGGATGTTCTACAAAATTATCAGAAATGATGTGGAAAAAAATTTTGTAGAACCTCCCAAAACTGTTGCAATCGTATTTTCTAAGCTATACGTGAAAATTCGGAGCGTCATGTCACAAAACCCATGGGATTTCCAATAAAATCTACGAATCATGATCAAGAAAGTCGTTTGAGGTTTTCCTGAGTGTATAACCTTACGGAGAACTCAGGGCAGAAAGATTTTCGAGGAAGAACTCACATGAA
>JANTFA010084004.1:0-14399 GCA_026413405.1 Phytosciara flavipes | reverse complement strand
ATCCAATATTGATCTCTTAAACTTCAACAAAAGATTTTCTAAATAACAACGCTAATTTGCTTCAACTTTGTGCTGTTACCGAAGTGTAAAAAGATTCAAATTTCTTATATCATAAATTTGATTACAGGAAAATTGCAAATAAGATTAAAATTTCACGTTGAGTTAAATTTAATTTTTCTCCAGAATTTTTTCCTTCTTCTTCTTTTTCTTCTTCTTTCTTCACTCTGACGATGATGGAGGTATACAACAAAAAATCATTTACAAGACTGAAAAAAAGAATTTTTTTTCTGATGAATCAGATCAAGAAGCACAAATTTATCTTTGAGTCAACGGTGTATATAAATACAGCGCGTACCTTACGCAGGATACTTCAATTCAATTTAACCCTCCTGTGTATCACGGTGGGGGTAGTATTCGCAATGTTACAAATTGATTTAATTTCAATATTGCACGAATTTATTTGGCAAGATTGATTTTTATATTAATTTAATAAACAAACAGGAAAAAGAATTAGAAGGGAGAACGGATTATGCAATGTACTCCAATTGGAAAGCTATTGTACGTAGTCAGACAAGGGATAATTATAACAAGCCACAGCGAAAGTTTAAGATCGGCGGTTTATCGGTTTAGTGGTAAATTAAATCACGCTTCTTCAGCGCTGCCATTAAATTAAAATCACAAATAACTCGACACTTTTTGAGTCAATCGTGTGTCCTACCCCCAAAATACACACCCTTAATGGGAAGTGTGACACTCTATTGACTCCACAAAATGAACACTTGTCGAGTTATTAATGATTTTAATCTGACGACAGCACTGAAAAGCGTGACGTCATTTATGTACGACCCCTTAACGGAAATACGGTCCCGAATGAGTCGTTTTTAGGTGGAACTGAATTAAAAATCAGCTAGGTCAAATACAGGTCGACTTCTCTTTGAGAAAAAGGCCAAAAAAAGCCAAATCCACATCAACCTGAAATTCAACCTGAACACGTTAACCTGAAACCTGATCTGAGCGCGTCGACTCGAAAGCAGACTTGAAACTCATATTGAACAAGTTAACCTGATACGCAGCCTAAGGGTGTCAACATGAAATACAACCTTAATATTAGCTTAATCAGACCAGATTTATCCGAAAAGATCAATCTAAACAAATCAAGATGAACAGGCCAACACGAAGCACAGTCTAAACAAGTCAACCTGGAGCCCAACCTAAACTCGTCAATATGAAACTCAAGCTTAAACACATTATGAAAAGGTAAGCCTGAAGCCCATCCTGAAACTCATTCGAACACGTCAACATAAACGCGTCAACTTGAACCCAATCTGAAACACAGGCTAAAGCCCAACCTGAACATATCAACCTGAAACCCAACTTGAACAGGTAAACCTGATAGGTTTCAGGTTTCATGTTGTGTCTCCATCAGGTTCAGGTTCAAAAAGGATCAGATCAAAATTTAGTCACAGCCTGACCTGAACCACACACTCACTCCAACGATTCGAAAATTCATCTACATAACAAAATGTAACGTTACAGTATTATGAAGTAGAAGTATTCTGTCACGACTAGCGTGGCAATTTATCAAAAATAAGTAATGAAAACTGATGATAACACTGCACAACACATAAAACGAAATCATGATTACACGCTTTTGCATAATTTAAAATTGTAGAATGTATTCGGTTGTTCGGCTTCGGAAGCACACGATTGTACTAAAGTGTGTGACGTCTTTTTTTTGTTATCTTAATAATTGTGCGTACATGTTGGATACCAAAAAATGAAATCCCATAAATACAAATAGTCGCTGCGAGACGAGTTCAGAAATTCTTCACATCTACGGTGATATGGTATGCATAACCTTTGTCGAAAATTTAAATTCAAATTTCCATAAAATAATTTTTTCTCGGTTGAGTAAAGGACCTAAAGTAAATCGAAAAAAAACCTCTTGACGTATTTATACACCTTTTGCGCTTTCTATACACATTTCCATATCATTATTGCCGACAGAAAACCATAGACAATAAATTGAGTTTATATTTTCCGAACAGAAATTTCCCATCTTTTCTTTCGTTTTCTTTCTTCTTGTGTGTGTGTGTGTGTGATTCCTTTCTGTTAAAGTTCTCATATATACTTATAATACAAATGATGTTGAAATACTGAGTAAAATTTACCCTGGCCGAGCTTCATACTCATACAATATATAGAGATAAACGTAGGGAATATGCTACATATACAGGTCCGGCCTGGCTACCATCTGGTGTATCTGGTGTTCTGCTTAAGCCAAATAAAGAGTGCAAATGCTAGTTGGCTGCTTAGAGAGCGCTTGAACTCAGTAAAGGGGTAGAGCGTTGGACTCACATAGCCTCTGGTTCTCGGGTTCGACTCCCAGTACAGACATTACCCATATACCCATTGAGTTTCTCCTAATCGTGAGGATGATCAGTCATGCTAATAAGATTTATGCTCTTTGAGCTCTATTGGCCGTAAGGTCTCACAAAAAATCTGAAAAATTTGTATTGAAAAAAAAGGACAGAAGTAGAAGAAACATGCAGCAACTCCATCGATCGGACTCCACCTTAATCAGTAGGTCAACTTTCAGTAGTTAGTACGATGGGCCCATATGACCGGTCCGGGCCTGTACATTATATTATATGCGATGATACAAACCATTCTGATTATACACACACTTTTTTATTGGAGCAATATTTATGAGGGACTGTGTGTATGTTGAGCAATCTCTGAAAATAATATTGAGTACGTGAACCGTTCTGAACGGTAGAAATGACGGTACATGTACCCTTTTCTTTACGGTAGCGTGTTTATCAATAAAATATTTGCCATGTCTTGAAAATCGATCACTAAATATATCTAAAACGATTTAACGTTTTGAATAAGAAAAATTATGAAAACTATGAGCTGCTTGAAACATTCTCATATATAGAAAGAGGCCCCCCGGGAGAATGTTGTTAATACCATCCCCCGAAACCAGTCGACTTGACTTAGTATAGACATTCATCAAAAATTTATAAAAATGGGTTTTTGTTTCGGTGTGCTATTCCAAAAATAATGAATTATGTTCGACAGAGGACCTTCAGAGTTTCCTTTTTTCGCTTACCGTTATTGGCCTTAATATACATATTGTATAACTTAGCAGACATGTTTAACATGTTAGTAATTTGATACGGATTGGTTCGGAAATATATTTTATTAAGTACTTCTGGTCGTGGTGGCCATTAATGGTAGCAACTTTTAGCGAAACAACTTTTGATCATTTCTCATATGTTCCATGGAATAAATGAAATATTTTCGTTAAAGGGCATTCCGACGTCTTACTTATTGAATAATTTATGCGCCCAATATAAATGCAAGGCAAAGGAGATTTTGTACATAGAAGAGAATTACAATAAAAACCAATCATTTTCATACAGACAAGTTAAACGAGCTTTTGTTAATGGCTCATTTAGGACGACATCGCATGAATTTACTATTAAGACACAAATTCGAATTGTTAGTTTTACGAGACAAACAAAAGGTGTGCAATTACACATTTTATTGAAATTACGTAATGGATGAAGAGATCGAATCATAATTGTATCCACATTGTGTGAGTGTCCCATTCACCCTAATTTATTTCAGCATTGGATCATTACACAATGACATAACACCGGAAATGCGATGTTTTCAATAAATATTTCTAGTTGTACACGTTGACTGGATATAGCTGGTTAATGGTTTTTATTTGTCGTCGTAAACTAAAACGCCCCCAAGTGAAATATAATAAAATAAACCGTTTTACGACCTATGCCAACCTTTACCTCTGCTGGTCGTAAACAAACGAACAAGCAAAAAGAGAAAAATCGTTGTCATCTGTGTGTGTATCTTTGTTGCTCAGGGATTGCAGATTTAAAAGTTATGGATTTGTAGCTGCTATCGTTGAGCAGTGTGAATTTAATCCGATTCGTTTTGCATATTAAAAGATTGTTGACATTTGAGGGAAACGTCGGTGCTGCTTTGCATAAGCGAAATAGAGATTACCGACAAAACGAAATAGAGAACAGCCACACGAAGGAAAACAGTGGATTTCGGGTGTCAGTGTTAAATAGTAACTGCGCTTCGGAGCATGCGTCAGTGGTCTGGTTTCAATACCCGTCATCACTAGTGTAGATAAGAGTCGATTAAAAATGAAGTTTGTTATGTATGCTCTCCGCAGGTCAATTCGGAGGGGTGCTGATATTCGTTCATAACACAAGCACAGATGTGCATCGAATAGCATTGAATCGCTGTTTGTGGAGAATGCTCCGAAATTGTGTGGGATCTATTGAAAGGGAAAATTGACGCGCCACAATTGGTAGATAAATATAACATTTCTGCTCCCATCCGTACTTTAAGGAACCACGAATACATCCGTACTACACAGATAAAATTAAATTGAATTGATTTTTACAGAAACCAGGTAGTCATGTGGGGATCGCCAATTCAATTTATAAACATTAAACGCGCTCGATTCAAACCGTCTAAATCAAACTTCACAATCAGCTGTGTTTTGACATGTTAAGTCACGCAGCTGTTTGACCTAAATAAATTCTGTTTACATAAAAACCTGAACTTGTGCACCGCGTATTTAAGGCAAACGAATTTCATAATAAAATTCATTCTCCTCTGTGGATTCAACTAAATCACTTGTGTCTTTTACTTTATTGAATTTCAGCACTCAGAAAAAGTTCCCACAGTCATCTGTTATCGACAATGATGATCGAAAGAAGAAACTGACTCGGCATAGCATTCACTCATAAAGCAAAATTTATGTAGTAACAAATGAAGTAGTAGACCTCGAATCTCATAAATCGAAATAACTCCAAACGAAGTAACTGATTCGCCAAACGTCAAGCGTATACGTCTGTCGTTTCTGAAAGATACATTCATAGCGCATTTGATATCCTTTTTCCCTTTACAACAAATTTTAATCGAAAAAACTTTGACAGCAAAAACTCTCAAACCAAGATTTTACACACAAAAATGGCCTCACACCAAGTGGCAGATATTGAAGAAAAAAATGATCTGAATCTTTGCTGTTCAATTTGGAGACGCCGCTCAGCATTCTCTGAATTATCTGCCACCGGATATCGCATGCGCTATGATGGCTCCATGTTATTTCTATTCTAGGAGTTTTATGCGCAGACATTATTCACCACTGACTGGTAATTTACTGTTTTCGTACAGAAGGTGTCTCCGACAACGATATCACATGTGTTGGAAGTTCCATTGATTGAACTGGCGTCACCTATTTCCCGTTAGAGGTTTTTTGTCGGATCGCTGTTTTATTACTTACTCGAAGGTATCACTACCTCGGTGATAAAGGATTTTGAGCACACGATATGTCTTGTCACTCTCTGCCTGCGGGCTCGAGGGAAAATCTAAAAATCTGGTTGTTCAAATAACTATTCAAGCTACTGCCTACAAATTAAGTCCCAACTCAAACTTTCTCTAATCGCAAATACATTTCAACAACTCTCAAAATTTGAACAAACAACATTTCAAAGCTTTGTTCTCAAAGTATCAAAGTAATAAGTTTGTCTCAGAAATTTCGACTACCTCTGTTCGCTACTTGGTAAATTGATTCTTCAAAGTAGAATTCGAGTGCTTTCGTAAAGGTAATTAAGTAAATTGTGAAGTTGTAAGTCAAATGTTAACCTAAGCTAATAAATTGGGAACAACAATGAAACAAATAATTGAAATTTAATTGTACTGCATGCCAGTGTGCTAGTCAAGAACACGATCCCTTTCCATGTCAGTGATGCTCAAGTCATTTAATTCTCATATATTTGTATACGTTGCTCGTTGGCCGGTCTTATTTGCTTTTCTTGTAATCAAACTTTTTCAAATGAAAATTCATTTAGACCATATTTCCTCAATCCCAGACCGTAATCACTGTCAACGAGTACATGCAATAAGTGCTAATTTTGGGCGAATGTAATTCCGCAGTGCACGAAACTATTCGGATAGCAATGGATGGTCTCCATGTTATGTAAATTATGTCTAAATTCATTAAAGTTACTCTCTCATCTATGCGAAAACTTTTCGAAACAAAACCAAATCTCAAACTAAAATCTACAGAAAAATGCAGAAACACCAAACAAACCCAATTTACACCCACTCTATCCACGCCGGCGACTTTACACACTAAAAAGGCAGTTCCTCCTAATTGGACGGTGGTGTTATGCGCCATCATCTGCAATGAGAAAAAAAAGAGGAGAACAAAATTAAAATGGCTTTTTACAACAACTACACAACAGCAACGAGAGGAAGCTAATTTTTCATATTGTCAGATTATTTAGGTTTCTTTTATGAGGCAAAACTACACAATAAGTAACATGTTATCTTGGCAAAAATATAATGGAAAATGATTTAAAACTAACTAACGGTGCCGAATTCAGGCTTCGTTTTTACTGGTTATTATTCATGTACGTAGACAAAGTTTCGTGAAAGAAAATTTATACGAACAAAGCGATGGATTCAATTTCAAAATGCTTTTTTTTGTTTTGGGTTATGCTTTACGAAGTTCCATTAGACCGAAAGTGGATGCGCATCTTCGACCCTCATAACGAACCGTTTTGAAATACATGCAAAACTGTTTCGGCTTTTGTGTTGTTTTCTTATTGGTTTCAGTCACTTATTTGTGGAGTGGAAATGTTCACAAAATCAAAGATGGCGTTACCGCCATGGGCCCCTGGTAAACGAAAGTTTAAATCGATTATCTTTCACGCATATCCTTTTCCGATGGTACTTCGATGGTTCGTTCCAGTCCTCAATTTGGCTCTATCAAACGACACTCTACTGAGGAGACCTGGGAACCCGAAGTGTTTGCATCGAACACCGTACGAAATCCAAATCGGTCACAAAATGACGCCCAATGAAGAATTTTCACATTGTCGGGGTACTTCAGAACCTTCATTTTGACGCTAATTTGGATTTTGTCGATTACGCACTCCTGTGGGCTGAATCGCATGAGACTAAGTGACATTTGGTGCCCTCTGCGATGCCCAGTTTGAATTTTCTTTTTTTAGTTGATATGAAACCAAGCGGTTTGGACTTACTTAGACTTGTTTATTCCGTTTCAAGCCTGAAACAATTCAACGGTTTTCAACGGCTAAGATAAACGCTAGGGCTTCCCTCACTAGGCCAATGGAACAGTTTTGCATAGGTTTCAAACCGGTCCTTCATGAGTGTCGAAAATGCGCATGGACTCTCGGTCTATTAACTGTCGCTAACTTTATTGAACTTCAAAAACTGATGAAGAGAAGCGGAAACCCGGAAGCCTGATCAGTATAATTTTGTAAACTTTAGAAACTGAATAATTATTTGTAAGAAACGGAAAGTTTCACTTATTCTTTCCATCTAGAAGGAAACCTAATTTTCACCAGAGCTCTACCCTTAATGGCCTTAATGTCACGAGTTAATTTCTGTGCGTCTCTGTGTCATCAGTTTTATGACGCACTGGTTGTTGTTCCTCCGTCACGTACAGTCTTGAGTATGTTCAATACTAAATGGCATTGTACGAGTCTGTCACATACAACAAAGTCAATTGAACATTGTCTCTCATTGTTTCCAGTATTCGATTCAGAAACAGAGTTTCGTTGAAAAAAAAAGTTTTTTTTCTGGTACACTAAATGATTAAAAAAAAGAGGATGGAGTCGAAATTTGTTTATTTATATTTTGCGAGTTTTCAATTTGAAATGGAAATTGTTGGCAGATAATAGGAAAATGTTGAGAACTGTTCATTTAAAGCTTTCATTTCATAAACAAAACTTTTTTTCCTCTCTCCTCTATTATTGTCTTGTTTTAATGATAATAAGTAGTTTGGTGAATGGGGACGAACACACCATTTGCATGGGTAAGTTTTGTTTTCAATTTTAAACTAAAATTAAATTAGCAAACAATTCAGTAAAATTCATACAATTTTTGAAATAATAATTAGCACAAAAGGACTTTTCCGTAGACAATGGAAGGTAGATTCTAAGAGACGAATATTTAATCCGAATTTCCTTTTTACTTGCGACTTAAAACTTTTCACTTTGTTGTTTAAATTCTAAATATCTCTAAAGTATCTAGGTAAAAGGTAGCTTGATAACTTGTTCTGGTGAAAGTACTTAAAAATTCTAATTTTTAAAAGAAGATTTTATGTTCATTAATATAATAATAGAATTCGCCATTTAATTAAAACTTGTGACAGACGCCAAGAAAAAGTACAAAAATATATTATTACCAAAATTTGATATTACTACTTCAGAAACTATCTTTAACAAATTTACAATAATCTTTTACCTCAACTGCTTTAACACATAATTTGCTATATTAGACCAGGGCCTTAGCTACATGGGTGCGAAGGTGAGGCGCTCTAGAGCTCACCCTTAGATAAATTTCTTTTGACATATTCACTGTTAGGAGAAATGTCAAATCAATTATGTGGCGATCTATGTCGTCCAAAATGTATGGAGAAATGTCAAATCAATTATTATCTTCAAGCAGACGAAGTTTCCATTGAGTATTGACAGCTCTTAAGAATTTACTCATCTCATAAGACTCTTGATATGGTCTTCCAAGTACCTCAAGTCTTTTGTGGATCAAGAAATTGAAACAATGTTAATTTTCAAGTCGATGCTTTTTCTTCAAATAAATTCAGAGGAGCTCGGCTCACCCAGAAAATTTGATTTAGCTACGGCCCTGTATGAGACCATATTAACTAGAACACAGATGGTATAGTCATCTGTAAAAGTTAATTTCATGACTTCTCAGCAACACTGATGAATCATATTACATCCAACACGTATTGACGATGGTAGACGTGTCAGATGTGCGTATACGCATGATAAGAATGTGGTGTGAAAAAATCATACATATGGTGCGTAAATGTACTTTGAGTCAACGCACTTAGATGATTAACATGATTAATCCCATGAGTTTTTTTTTCTGAAAAAATTACACCAACAACCTAATGTGAATGCATCACTCCTGAACAACAACTTTTTTTCGTCAAAAAATGGGGGTAGAAACCAAATTTTCACTAGGAGGCCATCCATAAACTACGTATGCTCTGAGAGCGAGTCTGAAATTGGCCATTTTATAATTTTTTCCCATATAAAATTTCGTACAGGCATGGGGAGAGTGGGTCAAAAACCGAACGTATTTTACCGCGTACGTACTTTATGGATGGCTCCTTTTATGATTTATGTACGACTCGGAGAAATAAAATAGTTTCAGTTTCAGTGCTACAAAGATACTACTTCCGACAATAATAAGAGGTGCTGTCAAAAATCGGATCACTGGAACAAAAGCTAGGACACATATGCAATGAAGGTACAGATTTTTGCTGACAACTAGCTGCATTTCGTATTCTTACGGGTCTGTTTTTTCAACGCACATTATCCACATAAAGTGAATTGGGATCATAGTACTAAATTTAGTTACCAACAATGTGAGCGATAAATACCAAATCAAATACTTCAAAGTCTTTGAAACAAAAGTAAATGTGCGCTGAGCCTGTGGGATTCGTTTAAAGAAATCTAAATGAAAGCATCACTTATGCTAGTTAAAAACAACTATCCTCACCTCTACAACGAGCTATTACTATCACCATCTGTGAGAATCTCATAGATTCAATAATAAATGTTCGTTGCGAATGAAAACCCTCTCTTTAGAAAAAAAAGTTATGAAATGAAAAAAGGGGACAATTCGCTATTATATTTGTCAATGAAAAGATATACCAAAAATTATATTCAATTTAATCACAATTTATCATCACGTTTTTTGTGTGGTTTTTTGTGGACACAAAAAAGGAACTCACCTCCGTATCATCGAAAACAGGACTATCGCTCGAGTCGATAGTATTATCGGTTTTTGAACTAGGATTTATGTTTCCAGCCTCCATCCATAATTTCTTCCAATCACTGTCAGTCAAAATTGATTTATTATCTGTGAAAATAAAGAGATGGAAAAAGTTAAATAAAATATTCGAAATCAATAAAGATGTATTGATACACGTCTATGTACAACGAAGTTCCAAAAGCTACACTTCAAACATTTCTATCAATATTAATTTTTGTGCTCATCGCGTGGCAATGTTCAATGGAGGCATTCAATTTGTTTAAAAAAAAAAATTCACAAGTGGACGATGAATTAAACTTTCATTTTATATTTTACAAAATGAAAATTCAGCTCTCTTTTTTGCAATTCAAATCAATTTTATTGAATAATTTATGAAATAATTTTCAAATCATTTGTACACAGAATAACTCTGAGGTCGGGCTGTACTGCACAATATTTTAACAGCACTGACTGACTGAAAGCACTTCGTTTTTTCATAAATCAAATTGATTTTCATACATTTTATTACCGATTACAAAAGGACCATTCACTACACCCGATGGTGCATTGTTGATTGCATGGTAATTTTCCATGGACCAGAGCCTATTTTTGAGAAAATATTGATCACAAACTAATGTCCTTCGGATTTTAGGTTTTTTTATCATTCGATTTGTCCAGCCCTTTTATCCATAGAAAACGAATGGTACATCAAACAGTTGTTTTTTGGAAATGGTTTTACTTTACCCAATCACTTCTCAAAAGTTTAATGTTTAAACTAATCAAGGATGAATACTCTTGGGATGGTAGTGCCACTCAGATAATCAGTTGACACACCATATTTGATGATGAATTAGCGGATTTTCATATGAAAACTGCATGTTTGTCCACGCAAAATCAACAGAAGATGTGTGCTACCGTTCATTCTTAGTCGAAATATTGCTTGACTAATTTTGAATTTCAATATTTCGTCTGAGGGGACAAGCAATAAGATTAAAATACTACTTTGACCCTTTTTGAATGATTCCTTTTCACAAAACTTGAGTCTTCCTTTCAGCTATTTTACTTCATTCGATCGATACCTATTCGAATTACTAGTAACTAGGTTACGTTGGATGCAATTCATTATGAGGAAACAAGATTATGATAAAATCGAACTCACAAGTTTTTGTGGAACCACATTCGTTAACTGTCTCTTCGCTCGGCTTCGATATATGCACTCAGTGCTTTTTATAAAATAAAAAAGTCCGGATGAGAAATCAACCTCAGTCCCATGTTAGTCCACACCACTTTTTGTTAGTCACACCTAGTGTCCTCTCTTTACATGGATCCATCAAAAAATTCGGGATGAAAGTAAAAGTTTCTCAACAACAACAAGCTGTGTACACCAACGTACAGGAATGACATGATTTCGTCCCCAGTCAAACTGCTTATAAAAGGCTTTGACGGCACTTGTCGTAAAATAGTTACCGAAAAACGAAAGCAAGTTTCTTGAAAACACGAAAATGAGTTTGTTAATATCAAAAAATTGTTTCAAAGTTACAAATAATGTAGCATGCAATGAATCACTTTCGAAGAGGACTAGTGCTACGTAATGATCAATTTTCACATAGGGCAGGTAGTAAAACATTTTTATTCGCGCAACAGTACCCAAACCAATAATCTATTCAAAACTTCGAAATTGGGAACAAAAATTGTTCAATTTTAGAGTAAGTTATTTGTTGTTTGGAAAATAGGAAATTCCGAGAAGAGCGAAATTTATTCGCATTTCGGTCGAGTTGGAATTGCATGCTTCCGCCCAAAGGTAAACACAACATTTCTCATCATTGTGTGGTGTGACGCACCGCTGTTATTCATGAAGCAAAACACAGCAATTTGTTACATCATTTTTTTAAACAAAAGCGAGGGCTTTGAGAAAGTAGAAATTTTCTCACCTGAATGTTCATCAGGCAAAACCAAATTCTAAATTCTCACCGCATTTTCGGGTAGAGAAAATAAGAGAATCCACGCCGATAGGATGACCGATTTTATATTGAGTTTCCTATAGTCGTTGGATCTATTTTTAGACGAAATCAAGCCACACGATGAACGAGCTTTCCTCATCCAGAATCAAATAATTTATTCACGACCTAATGCCAGAACCAAACAATATTCTTGATATCCACAATTCAAATAAATGTTTCAGGAAGCAAAAGGTGTGGCTAACCCGAAACCGAACGTCTCAACTCTTTAAATTTCTAACTTTAAAATCAAATAATATCATTTCGGTGAGAGCGACCCGATTTAATATATTCACATCGTATACTTTTGGAACAGATAGAGCCGGTTCGGTTCGGTATATAGAGAGAGGAATATTGTTCCTGGGTGATACCTTTCGGACAATTTATGTACTGTGTTTCAGCGAATATAAAATGAATTGAAATTTTAATTCAATTGACTAATTGGAATTCGGTGTATCTGTGAGGGAAAGTCGAAAGGACAGAGTTTTCATTTAATTACCGTTCAATTTGCTGATGGCTCTGTGTGTGTATGGAATGAAATGAGATTAGCGTGTGCCTTTTGTAACAATAAGTACTATTTCACCGTGGCTGGGGGTAGAATGGTGATGAATAAAAACCATACCGGAAGCCACTGCTGGGCCCATTGTTATATAAATTTCAAAGTAAAAGATATTAAAGTTTAATGCCGTCGAACGTCGAACAATTTACCAGCATAAACATTTAATTCATTAAAAAAATATTTTCCTAATGCTTTCCAATTTTGAATAAAGAAAGCAATCGATTGATTGAAAGGAACGTCCAGATTAGAAGTAATTAATTTGTACAAATTGGTGAGAGAGGGAGAGAGACAAAAAATGGAACAGAAAAATGGTTCCAATAATTAAATGAATCTAATGAAAATTCCGTTACTTTTAGGGTCGACCTACCCAATGATTGTAAAAGCTGGAAAAAAGTTTGAAATACAACTGTTGCTGTTCGTTGAAGTCAGAAAGTAATACACAAAAGGGAGAGCTTTTCTATTACCCTTGTCCTTAACATTATTCAAAACAGAATTCAAACAATTTACTTTCCAAGAATCCCTTACAAAGTAGCAACATAAACGTATGATGTTATGCAATTAAACATTCACCCCCACCGAGCTGGAAACTGGAAACAATAACAACCAAGAAGATATTTCCCAGTGTCATTTGAACTGGATTCGCTAAAAATGTTACAAAACAACATTTTCATATCGTTTCGCTTGTAACAAGCGTTACATCATTTATTCACTTTGGGGAATCGATTATCGATGTATATGGCTACATTTGCCAACACGTTTAATGTTTACACAGCACGTTCCTGCATGCCATATTGATTTTATATACTTATTGAGTTTGAAATTACTAGTATGAGGTGCATATAAGAGGGTTTTTGATATACATACCGTATGGGTCAATTCACAAATGACGCTCATTTTGAAGGGAGGTGGTGTAATATTCGGTAGAAATAAAATGAATACGCCTTTTCATTGAAATTTAGCGTACAAGCTCGAATTGGGCCGAATGTGAACGGGGTCGACAGAGTGATTTGGGACGCCAGAGCTTCTTCATGGGACTGAGACGACGGAGCTCTCCAAAGTTTTGACACTTATTCAAATTTTCCCGCTTTTTTCTGATGACAAAACAACAAGAATTGGGGAATTGAAGTTCCTCCCTGAGGCGCAATTTGGCTCAATACGCCCGGTAGTATTTTAAGCGTGCAAAGGTAAAAACGATTTTCGACAAGCCGAAAACCACCTACTTCATCCACAATCCCATAACCTCAAAGCTTTTGAAAAACTTAGAAAATGTGTGGTAGGGTGGTCCAAAGAACCGCAAAAACAGCTGATGTCATTTATGTACTGCCCCATATAGCATTAGGAAGTGGCACACGTTTCTGAATCGAACCAATTAAGCTCATCTGATAAACTATACGCCTCCCATCACATTCAATAACTTATGTTATGACAGACTTCTTTTTAACTGCATTTACTGCCTGCCCCATGCGAAAGTTGAATATTACATAGCAATATGCCCTACGCGAAAATGATCCATTACGTGTTGGAACATTTTTATGTGAAGTTCAATTTTCGCGTGTGGCAGGTAGTAGACGAGACTACATTGAATGTTGCTACGTAATTCACTGATTCATTTTATGACAAAAGAATACTCACGGTTTTTCCGACATGTGTGGCTATATACCTCGCCTTCGGCTCGGATTTGCAAAATCTACACTTGTAGAAAATACAGTTAACGAAGTTTGTTGCTCAAAACACACTTGTCAGTTTGCTTTTATCACAAAATCGGTTCCCTCATGCAATGAATTACTTTCGCAGCATTCAATGTAAACCATTGACATCTTCTCTCGAGCTTCTTAGAACGGATACTTCCTACATGTTTACACTTCCAATTAATAATTTTCAGAAAAAAAACTGTGTAAAAGGAAGGGATTAAAGATCCATCATTTTCAATCTAAATTACGTGTTCATTTTGTATGCGCCACCACATGAGTACGTGAGAACAT
>JANTFA010083893.1:0-14404 GCA_026413405.1 Phytosciara flavipes | reverse complement strand
GATAAAAATCCACTCGCCCAGCAAAAACGATTGGTCCTGCGAAAGTATGAAGTCCGTGTACAACAGTACACCGGAGTTTAGCGTATCCAACTATCTAACCATGACGTCCCATTCGGCGAGCAATTTAAACGACACAAAAGAGAATGACATTGCAATGGACATGGATCTGACAATGTTCAGTATGACCGATGACGAGAAGCAGCTGACCTACATGCGTACGCCGAGTCGTCGTCGTCATCGCTATTCGTCGCGGAAGAATTTGTCGCACTCGTTTTCGTGCTTGGACGATGAGGTCGATGGTGATGTGAAACCGATCGCGGACGGTAATGTTCTGAGCAAAACCGACAGCGGTTTCAATGAAACGGATGATAAGGCAAATAATGAATTCAAGTGGCAGGTGAAGCAATCGATTGCCAGCGATACGATGGACGTTGACACGGGTAGTCCGAGGGGTGGAGGGCACATCAACCATTTGACTGAATTGTGCAATGCTAACTGATTTATCGGATTTTAATATTTTACGAATTTTAGGCTTAAATTTTTGCTGCCGTTTGTGCCATGAATTTTTTTCTCCTTCAAAAAAGTGGATTTTGTCCAGTTGTCTGATTGTTTTTAGGGTGAAATGAAAAGAGGGGAAAGAAATTTTTCAAGTTGTTCGAATTTTAGAGAATGTTCATCGTTTCGTTTTTCTTTTTAAATTCAAACAAAATTGTAATCTGCCCTTCATTGTGTGCACTGTAAAATTGCCGCTGACATTGTTGGGTTACATTGTAATCTGACAGCTGAATATACAGTTAACAATTTGTATCAAGAGAATTTTCGTTACATCCATTTCAGTCGTGCGGAGCAATTCAACTTTAACTATCGCGGAGTAGTAGATTCCCACGTAGCCCACACACTAAGTGAGTATTCCCTTGACGGACACTTTATTGCCGGTCTCAGTCTCATACGAATTTTCCGCCCTGTAAAAATGGTTCATTTTTCGTGAGAATTTACCGTGCGATAGACAGTAAAGCCAAAGACAGACGAACAATTTTGTGTGGATGTAATCGACTTTGCTAACCGACGATCTCAGAAATGAAAAATTGCTCGTGTGTCTTCTGTATAAATCTACCTATTTTCGATTCGGCCACGTGACTCGTTACCTCAAAAAGATTTTATTCACAGACTCGCTCGTGTGTTTGTACGCAACTTGCTCAGATATAACTGTTTATCGATCTCAACTAATGTAATAATATGCCTTCGGCTCGGATATGCAAACTCTTCACCTGTCAAAATAACAGTTTCGAAAGCGAGTCCGACTTGTTTCACTGTTTCACAAAATGGATCTCTCTCATGTGATGGAAGACATCCGCCGCATCCCTATCTACTTTTACTCACAACGATCCGTTAATAATGTGTCTCAAGTATTTGCATAAAAAACCTCAGCTACTAATGAGAATGCTAAACTCCAAAAATTTCCTTTATTTATCCAATTGCTAAGTGACCTGTATTTACCGCTACAGATTCCTTTCGTTTTTCTTATCAAGCTTCGCACTCCTCCAAATAAAAATGGCCAAACAAGGACAAACTAATGCACTATATCACCGGTCTTATCTGAATTTCAAACTTTAAAAGATTTAAAAGTTCAGGTTTTTGGGTTGATGAAAACTCGAAGTGACCGGAATAAATCAGATGTTGATCATAAATCCGATGGGTCTTCTTCTCCTAATCTTCTTCAAGAAAAAATCTAAAAAATGTAACCTGAAACCGAATCTGAACAGTGCGATCTGACTAGGCAGCATTTCAAACTCAAATTGTCAGAACAGGCTCTGGTGGAAATTCGGTTCATCAGGCCGACCGAGACTTACTCCCATCATTGATTCAAAAATGCTCGAAAGCTATTTTACGAGCATTAGATATGCTGGTTGAAAGGAAGAGCTTCTGATTGTGTATTTTAGGAAGAACTCAGACTGAGATTTAGGCGGAATAAATTCTCCTTCTTCATATCAGCTTTTCAACATCCACTGCTGGGCCTTCCTTTTATCCGTCCACTTTGATCGATTCATTTCACTTCGTAATGGTTTGCGTCCAATAAGAAAATTGATCAGAATTAGGCGGATCTAATCCATCTCTAATTCGTCCAAGAGAACCGATCACCGAACTAAACTGCTAAGCTGCACCAAACATATCGCTGATTCCATGACATGTTCCGTGACTCACGAAATTGGATCTTGATATAGCTCGGAATCGGTGAGACTTCTCTTAGAGCAACCTTCATAGAACCTTATCTGGTATACTAGTGATCCGCTTTCGAATGAATCAAACATGCTCTAAGAAACAATTAATGAATTTCGAGATATTTTGGATCAAAGTTTGTTAGTCAAAGGACAAGTTCATGGATTATACGTATTGACTGAAAACTTAGATTCTCTCCGAATAATAGCCCTCAAAGTACCGGAACGTAGCTTTTTAGTGAGCCCAAAGTTATACATGTCCTTTTGTACTAGTGGAAATGGCACTACGAAGACTACGAAACGCTGTTTCGAGATTTGAGCTACATATGGCAGGTGAGGACATTTCTGAGACCGGTTTTGCTGACTCAAGCACCAAGATGTATAAAGGGTGCCAGTTTTGAGACGTCGAAATTCAAAAGAATTTCATTGAGGTGTTAGTGCAATATCAAAAGGGTTTGAACAAACTCAGTCGATTAGCTAAGCATTTAGATGCATTCTAGGCTCTTTACTTGGCGAAGAACAATTTGTACTAAAATTATTGGCTTTGAGTCTCCTCCTTGATATCAAATACATGTGGAGACTCTCCACTGGAAAGCAAATGAAACATCAGCAGCTGATCATTTTGTGGTTTTATTTGTAAAACTTTCGAATTTTCGTTCAATTTCCTTCTTCACATCACATCACTCCGTCTCGGTGTATAAATTTGATCTCAAATAAATGTTCTTGATTCTCCCGTAAATCAATTGAAGTGGCTGCACTAGCACATACTGAACGACAAAGAAAATGATCACATTTGCTACAACAACTCCGGTCACAGACGAATGCCGTTTGAACCAGTTCGAATACACTCCCAGCAATACGGTGAATATCATCAATGCGTACACAACGCAACCAAATATCGAATGGATCACTTTAACGGTGACTGGTCGAATGATTTTGCGGATGGGGAAACTGTATTTCGCAACGACACCTCCGATCATTGCCAATACCACCCAAATAGTTGCAATCAATCCGAAGATTCCATGCCAAGTAGCGAAATGGGGTTTGCCATTGTTGTTTTTCGAAATGATTATCACGGTGAATGCAACAGCCAGCAGACAACTGCCAACGATCTGTAAGATCCAGTGGAATTTCATCCGTTCCTTGTGATTGAGGTATCGGGTGAAAATGTTTTCATTTGAGAAGGTCAAAATTGCCTCGGTCATACAAATGAAAAACTGTAGGGAACGGAATGAGTTGATAAATCTCACAGATTGTAAATCCAAATCATAAAACTTACGCCGACCATTAGAGGTGGGTGGTAACTGAACAAATTGATTTCACCGCGAAAACTCAAAATCGTGATGAAGACGGTAAAAACAAGAATGGCCAAGTGGATGGCAGAATTGTACAGCATTGTTTTCCACGTCAAATCCGTTCCACTGTGATCTTTCGCCATCATTTCATCGCACTCAATGTCCACCGTCAGAACTCATTTTGGTAAATAAACAAAAAAAAGCAAAAGATATAGAAAGTGGCAACAGCGAATTCTCTCAGCTGTTCATTGTATTACCTGTTCTGCTTCTGTATCGTACAATTTAACGTGGCAAACAAACACACAAAGCACACACATACAATTGGTTCAAGTTAATAAACACGCAGAATATTCATTCATGAAGTGTATGGTAGTGGTAACGAGTGCACTCATATTTCTGATGAATCGAATAAACTCTCGAGAATATATCAACACAACGTTGAAAATGTTCGCAGGCCTTGTCTATTACTTGTACGATCAAGTGTCTACTTTCTACATAGTATGTAGCGTCTGAGGTTTTCAAAATTAACTCGTCATATCAACGAAGTCTGTCGTCTCAGTCACAGCTAGAGAACAGAAATCGATTGGGTCTTTGGGTGGGTTTTTCGAAAAATCAATCGACATGAGTGTTGAAGATGTTTTTGTTGGAATTCACAGTCGTCACATCGTATCTGTCTAATATTGTTGAACCTCCTCAAATCTTATCTCATCCAGTAAGTGAAACAATCAGTTACATTGTTAACGAAGATAAGCAATGCTTGTGACCAGAACTCCCCGCAAGATGATTTGAATTTATTGTTGTACCAGTACATCCACTACAATTTATGACCTTTGTTAATACTGGCTGCAGAGTTTGTTCAGATTAGCGTCGAGATTAACAACTTGTCGCAATTCAACAACTTGGTGTGTGCATCTCGATGATAAATGGTTTTTTAAGGCACACGATGTGTACCATTACACTCGGTCCACGGCATCGACTAGTGGTAGTACCCCCATCATCCTTTTTCAGACGCAAGGTAGAGAGAATGGTGTCCGAATCTTATGCTAAGAGCGAATTCGATTTTAGAACTCTCCTCCGACTCGTGCTGGAAACTAGTAGTTTATGTAACAAGTTGCGAAAAGTGGTACTTTTTGTCCCTTGAAATGATGCGTTAACCACATCGTGTGACAAAAAGTACCACTTTTCGCAACGTGTTGCATACGTTTGCTGCAACCAGCAGCGAAAACTGGACTTTTGAAATGCAGAACATATGCCAAACCCTCACCATAACCAAAACAAAATGGATATTTATGCAACCGAGTGATAAATTCTTTTTACTGAACTCAGTAACGAAAAGTAAAGATTTCTTTATGCTATCGCACCAGATGTTGTGGATAAGCCGAGGCTGGCAAGACATCGTGTGCTCAAGTATATCAGCATACGATTCGTGTTTCATACAACGTCTTATGGAATAAAGGGGATCGATTAAAAGCCGAAGAAAATTGTACTGTGACGTTAGGATTACACTAATTTATTGTCCATAAATGACCACAGTCTCAATTTCTCATTTCACTTCTTATTTTAAACCAAACTTTTTTACCAAGTGTGGTCAACGGTTTCAACAGTGCATACTGTGCAATATAAACAACCACACCAATGAGACCGTATATCCATCGATAAGAAACGTTCTCCAAAAACCACGGAGACAACAGACCAAGCGATATGGCTGTCATTGCCAGTATGTAACAGCAGACGGCCAATGCCGCATGAAACATTTTCACATTGAGTGGTCGCAGATAATGTCTGAATTGATAGCTGAATTTCGATAAAACACCAAGTACGACAGATAATCCAGTCAAAATAATTGTTGTCAATCCAACTATTCCATGATTGGATGTGAAGTGATTTTTGCCGAGCCGATTCTTATTGAGCAGTATGATGACAAATGAAGCAGTTATTGCGCAGGTGGATAGACCCTGTAACATCCAATGAACAAAAACTCGTGATCGGTAGCCGAGTTCACGAGTGGGTATATTGATGAGATTGAAGGTAAGCATCGCTTCGGTCATCAGTATCAAGAACTATAAATGAGACGAGGATTGAATTAGGTGAATCGATTAACGAATTTCATTGTCACTAACTCCAATCAGCATAAGTGTTGGATGCCAAGAGAATAGGACCGTTCCTTTGTAGAAACATATGTATGTAACGAAGCCGGTTAGAGCACTCAGAGCGATGTGCACTGTTACATTGTACAAAACACTCAGCCAATATCGAAAGGAGAATTCATTTGCATTACTGGTAACATTATTCGAGTAGTTTGTAGGTTGAGTTGCTCCTGCGGTGATTTTTGCTTTGATTTATTCAATTGAAAAGACAAAATTGAAATTTCATTTACCCAACAAAGGATTTGACTCATCGGAGGATGACATTTTCTTTCACTTTTTTCGCTTTATTTCGAACTTGAAACGACCGATTTTCTACTAACCATCCGATACGTAAATAGCAACAACACAAAATGAAAACTGAAATTATCTGTAAACAATTCGAATACAAAATTAAATGTAGTAGGGGGTCTAGACAGGTCCGAGAAATCGTTTTGCAAGTTCACTGCTTGTTCTGCTCAGTTGTTACATCTTACAGCGTGTTTCTTTAGGTTGAATGCTCGGTAGAACGTATGGCGTTGATGATGTCCGGAGCTAATATCCGATTCAATGTTTACAACAAAGAAATTGCCTCCTTCAAACATCACATTTACATAATCAGCCCCAACTACCATTCGAATAAAACCAATCGACACATACAATGTGATAAAGTCGGTTCACACACTCATTAACAGCTTACGTCGCAACGGTGTTGGTTATCAGAATTCATCGGTCAGTAACTTAAGAATTACACTGGCCATCAGTTGTTCGTATACAAAGAGAATTTGTCACAGGGTGCCTAACCATTCAATTGGAAGATTTGGGAGATATTTTGAATTTAAAGTTTATCGAAAATGACGGAGCACCTAGCACCTTGCTTATGTCACATAGAGTAGCCTTTTCTATGAGCTGTAATTCTCGTCATAATAATTACTAGATTGAAGTTGCCGGGACTGAAACTGCCATTCCGAATGCTCAAAATTCTATCACTCTGCTAGCTAGGTTCCTTGGAAGTGAAGAATTTCCACTGATTTATTGAACTGTATAGGAGCAAAGCAATAGTTGTAGGCACCACATTTTTGAATAAAAAAGCCGTGAGGTTCATACACACTGCGCGATATGATTATTTTAAACATTGTTGTATCATCGGACACACTGTGAGGCGTGACGGTATACACAACAAACAGCTTGTTATGACGATGCCAGGAGGGAGTATGGGTAACAACTCACCATATTTACGCGTCTCTGATTTTTCTGTTAATCCATCCACTGTCACCACTCTCATAGGAATACCGTCCGTAGCTCCTTGAACCATCACGGTGACTAAAGAAAACACTTCACTAGTCCAGTAAAAAGTAACGTTCCATTATCATAGTCTCTGCACTTTGTCGTATTCAAACTATAAATGAAACTCATGCCAGATCATCGGAAAATTGCCATAAACTCATTCGCTCGGTTTTATCGAACGCGAAATTTTTATTCAACTGAGTAATGAAGATCGTCTGGTACAGAAAACAGATGTTTTGTCTATACTAAACGGTGCAAATGGCAGATCAGAAATTTAAAGTTGTTGATGGTACAGACTAGTAATGAGTGACGAGAGTCACATGTTACTGCTAAACAAGCGAACAAATATTGGGTTATTCAAATGAGAAACGAAACGAAAAGTTTCATAAGATATAAACGAAACGAGTGAGTAAAGATAACGATTGTGTCGTCATCGGGAAGCTGTGTATACCTCAGATAATGTAGAATTTTTCTCTGCTATGAATGCAAATGTTGTTTTCTTATCATAGACATAAGGGCGACCCGTACGAGTAGAGCACGGCATATAGTTAGGTGTCTATAGAACTGCTCTGCAATGTTATCTTTGAATCATTTTATTGAAACTCATTCATTGTTAAAATTGCTGACAGCAATTTCGAAAGCCCCGTCCGAAGTCTCATTTATAATCTGAACTCTATGAAAAGTTCATCAAATACATTTACTTGGGATATAGACAAAAAACACAAAAATCCAAAATGGCGGCTGGCAGTCATTTTCTTAGGTTACCTAAAACAGTATTATCACTTCACGGTCGTCTTCGCCTTTCGAACAAAAAAAAGATCATGGAAATCGGATGAAATTTACTCGAGATATCGACAAAAAACTTCACCTTCACTGTACGGCCGAGTAGCTCAAATTAGGCCCACTCTATGGGCTCTAACTTCCGAGCCCAAAATTTGATTACCACAAACTTTTCTTCCTGGATTGGTGTAATCAATACCTTCCATTTGCACCATCTACGAACTTTCTGCGAGCAATACCACGGGTAATATAATATGCGAGAAACCTCGCACAGACCTCGAAAATAGCTCCATTTCGATCATAACTTTAGAGTGGATCTAACGATTTTGCTCATCTTCGAATTTAGCCTGGCTTTTTCGATCAAGATGAAACCCTCGTAATTCGTGATCATATCTCTAATAGACGCTGCACCGTAAGTGCGCCAAAATTCAAATCTTAGGTTAACCTAGTGAACGTTGGGTGTGTGCCGAAGTGTATGGTGACTGTTTAGATTTAACAAGTTGTAAAAATGACAAAGCAAGCCCCGAATTCGAAGATTTCGTTCAAAATTGAGATTTTTCGACCGAAAAGAAAGCTGAGACTCTCTACGCTAAGAAAAGGCATTAACCTCATCATTTCAGACTTATCTGTGACGATCCCAGACCTAGTCAATTTTCACCGAGGCACATCGACTTCCAGTATTTTTCCGGAGGCTGCATATCCTGACATACTTAATCAAATTATTTGATTCTACTTTCGGGTCGGGAGTCGTTGACCCAAGCTGTCCAATGTAACCATAATCGTCTATGTCCTACTCTTCATTCGGCTGTGAATCAGGGTTCAAAAATCGTCATTTTTCGTACTTTGAGCGTATGTCACTGGCCACACAAGGTAGGTCGGACCGATATGAGGCCTGTTTTGGAGACTTGGAACCAAACCCTATCTAGAGATATATAAATAAGACCTTCCGGATTTCAAAAGAATGACTCTAGAAAACTTTGTCTTTAACTCCCACGATCTACTACACGGTCTAGCTACTTTGTACACTATTTTGTACTGAGGAAAATGGGACTCGTAACAACGGAATTTGTCATGAGTCACAGATGTATCAGAATGAGATAGGTCATACCGTTACCCGTTAGTCAGACAATTTGTTTTCTCTTTTGAGTCGTTTTTTGAAAAAATGCGTATGCGCTGTTGTTTGTAGAAAAAGATGTTCTGAGTGAAGAAAAGACGCTCTAAGTGGAAAGCGTGACCACACGGCAATAAAACAAAATGAATTGAATAATAATTGGCGCTCATGAGATTTTCCATTTGGCATTTATGTCCAGTCCAGGCCTGTTTTGATGATGTGTTTAACGGAATTTACAGCCACGGCCAGAATAAGACAAGGGCTACATGGGCTAAGCCCAGGGCTCTGAGAAGTAAGTAAGTTGAGGGCGCTGAGAATTTAAAAATAGAAAAACAAAACGTTTTGAAACTACAAAACCGCGATAATCGCTTCGCTCGCGATAATTTTTCTCTCTCTAGCACAGTCACAAAATTAGAGGGATTGAATTGTAAACAATGTTTGTGACTTTGCTAGAGAGTTGCCTTCATATAATTGTTTGCTATTTATGATTACGCAAGCACTTGTTCATTGTCCATTTCAACATTCGCTGAGCATGCGTATCTGATTTTATTCCTCATTTTTATGCAAATTTTTTTGCGAAGTGTGCTTAGTGGTTTCAACAGCGTATATATGACGATATAAACAATAGCACCAAGAAGACCGGATACCCATCGGTAAGAAACGTTCTCCAGAAACCACGAAGAAAACAGACCAAGTTTTATGGCTACCATTCCCAATATGTAACAGCAGACAGCCAATGCCGCATGATACATTTTCATGTTGACTGGTTGCACGTAATGTCTGAATTGATAGCTGAATCTCGATAAAACACCAAGTACGACAGATAGTCCAGTCAAAATAATGGCTGTCAATCCAACTATTCCATGATTTGAAGTGAAGTGATTTTTGCCGAACCGATTCTTATTGAGCACTATGATGATGAATGAAGCTGTTATTGTGCAGGTGGCCAGAGCCTGTAATATCCAATGTACAAGAACTCGTGTTCGACGGCTGAGTTCACGAGTGGGTATATTGATGAGATTGAAGGTAAGCATCGCTTCGGTCATCAGTACCAAGAACTAAATATAAATTGGCTTCAATTAGTTGAATTGATTCAAAAGGAAGGAATCTCATTAGCACTAACTCCAATCATCATGAGTGTTGGATGCCAAGAAAACAGGAAAATTCCGTCATAGAAACTTATATATGTGACGACGCCGGTCACAACGCTAACAGCAATGTGTACGGATAAGTTGTAGAAAATGCTTAGCCAATGTCGAAAAAGAAACTGATTTTCATTGCCGGCAACATTGTTTGAGTGGTTTGTTAGTTGAGTGAGTTCTGCAGTGATCTTTGCTTTAATATCCAATGGAAAGTCAGTGAATTGTAAGAAAAATGAAATTTCATTCATTAAGCTTAAATTTGAATAGTCTGCAGATAACTCTAGCTGATGCAATCAATCTATTCAACTCAAAGCTGAACGAATTTAATTTAATTTTCCTTATAATTCGCTAATGGGACAGGATTGAAATTTAATTGATTAACCGAACAACTCATTGACTTACCCGAAGATGACATTTTCTTTTCCTTTTCACTCTAAAACTTAATGGAACGACTGGTTTTCAACTAACGAAACATATCTGTGGCGAATGTACGAAATACGAATTGAAATTATCTGTAAAAAAATTCACACTCATAATTAAATGTAGTGAGGGTTGAGATGGTTGAGAGTGATTTAGAAGAAATTATTTTGGAAGTTCACTGCTTGATCTGCTCATTTGCCACATTTTTGAGCGTGCTGCTGAACCATTGATTTTAGTAGAATGTCGGCGTTGAGCTATTTTCCGATTGAATGTTTGAAACACTCTTCGCACATTACTTCGACGCAATGAACCCTACTACTATTTGATTTAAAGTATGTTTCATACTCGGTCAAGTAAGTGAGTCATGATCGCGCAAGTCATGATTGTGATAGCATAAGCCGAATGTAAGTCATCGTGAAGTGAATTGTGTAAAAACCGGATTTTCACGCGATCGATTTATAGAAACCCAAATTCATTTTTCTTATAATTCGCAATCGTTAATATTTCTTCAGCTTGTTTAAAGCAGATTCATTATTTTTTAATTGTCATGATAAGAGACGATGACTAAAGGATGTAGTGGCGTAGTTTCATAAGTCGAGGCTTCCAGATTCTACAGAATTCAACTTAACATGATCTTTCACACGAACGATTTACCGAAAACGCTTGAAAATCCTTTAGAAACGTCATTCTTTTAAGTAGTTAAATCTCGACTGTTCAACAGATTCTGATGCTATCGCAGAGACTTATTTTGACAATTTTACGAAACATTATTTATCAGAATTGTTTTGTTGATTGCATTTTGGAGATGAACCGGTGTCGTGAGATTGACGTTGTTGACGGTAAAGTTTAAAGTTTTGTGAAGCAACTCCGACCAATTCAGACACCCTCCACCCGTTCTCTTTTTGTAAACTTTTCGTCAAAGAGAAGTTTTATGCGAGACGACTGAGCAAAAATAACGATAGTGGGATGAGAGAATCGTCGTCATTTGAGAAGCTGCTTAGCTTGAACCTTCCCTTCAACCTGTGTTCCAAACACCAGCCAACCAAGTTAAAAAAAAAGTCTGTACCCATAGCTTTCTGAGCATGAAGAGATGAAGAGACTTGTTATCAAAACAGCGACCTACCATTTTCGGGGGTGAGTATTCAAGAGAATGTATTTCCGAAAAATATCTCCGAAGTGTTTAGACTTACTTCTAGAACAATCCAACAGCAAAGGTTTTCGGAATCTAAAATTTGACATTTCGACGGATTAATATCAGGAAAAAAAACCCTTAAAGGGTAATGGTGACGCAAGTTCTTATGTGTGAGTACCAATAAAAACCGATGTTGATGTGCGATACTGCGTTGAGCTCGTGCGGATGCCCAGATTATAAGAAAAATACGTTTAGAGCATTTGAGGCCAAGGACATCAAAAATTTGCTGTAAATATGTTCCTTAGTCTTCAAAGTCCTTCTACATTTTTTACATGACTTATGTCACGGCGCCTACACAAACGTGTCGTCATGAATATCGAGGACGACTTTACCAGAACATCTTTGTAAATCTGTCACGAATAGGACCAATTCTGATTTAATCTATCAATTGAATAATCGCATGTTCTCCACTGTTCAATTACTTTCGAAGCCACACTTTAAGCCCATACTTATCCGGTTTTATCATTCGGAGAATCCATATACGGGAGCATGTAGTGTCATTTCAATCTGGCAAATAAAACGTTTTATTGCATTTTATATGTGTGGCGTGTCCCATTAACCTATCCAACTTATGAAAACGCAATAAATAACAAACAAACATCCCCATACAATAGCATGAAAATGCAAATTCCACTGTTTGCCTTTTTTACTATTTAGTCTGGGCTCGTCGCGTTTAGTTTTAAAGTAACGAAATTACTTTGTATGATGAATATCTATTCAGAACTTATGCTTGGACATAATTATGAATTATGCAGTGACTCATATGCAGTCTAACTTGATAACATTGAGCTGAGTAAGATGATGATGATGAATTGACCTAGTGACATCAGGTGATTCATGCTCCCCGACTATAGACTTAACATAGCACACGAAATTACTATTTCCATAATGCCTTCCGTTTGTAAACATAACAAGGAAAAGTGTCGACGGAAAAAAAGTTCTGGAGTTTAGTTTGTTGGAAAGTAGTGAGGTGAATAGTTCTCCGAAGTATACTCATTGTCGTACAATGGAATTGTTGATAGAAAAGTTTTAATGACGGAAAAAATGTTCTGTTGAAAGTGAAAATTGAATTCACTGCCGAAGGACTTTTCCTTTTCAAATCTTACGAACGTGAATGCATTTTTTGAACTATAAGGAAAAATGGATTTGTTTCTGGTTAGTCGGGCTGATATATTTGCCATTTATCCGAAAATCTTGAACGAACTATTAGAAGCGGACAACAATAAGCGAACCAAAGACGGACACTTAATAAAGGACATAATTTATCTACCAAGTGATGCTGAATTCCAGGAGAAAGTTTACTATCGCCTGCTAGATGTACAGAAGGGAATAAACGAACAAATCGATAGTGGGGTGTAAGTATTGTGGCTAGGCAGCAGCACATGTTCAGTGGTCAATGTTTTCCAGATCACTCACTGAAATAACCAAAAAAGCCAAACCAGTATGGGACCCAGACGCCCAGTCCTTTAACATGACGCCAATGTCGTCGCCTGGTTCTGGTTATTCATTTCAACGGAAGAAGTGTGTCATCGACTATGTCGAATCGTTTCTCGACATGAACACTCTGCACAAATGGTCGTTGGAAGATCTTACCAAAGCCGGGAAACTATTGCGGAAACCGCCGATTCAATGCATATTTTTGGATGAACATGAAATGAGACGGGTGTATTCAATGATATACGATGTGTTTCGGTGTAAGTATTTTGATGTTTGTAGTTGGATGGGGTGTTGGAGGGGTCATGTGAAATTTTGAGCCAGTTAACCGAATATTTAAGTAATTGGGGCGTCAAAAATCTTGCATCTCTTTTCACAAAAAGTAAATGCTAATGGCACCGGGGTGCCAATAGTCTAAAATGGTGTCACGCTATTTAAGAGACTTTTCGACCCCCCTTTTCCCCTGTCACGCAAAAAGGGTCAACATTGACCCAAATTTGAAAGAATCCCATTTTTCTGACTCCCCCTCTACCCCCAAACAGAGTGGCGTCATTTATGAACGGTCCTTTGGCACTGTAGTGCCAGTAGTGCATTACGACTATTGGCACCGGGAAAATTCACTTGCTGTTCAATCCTACAATGAACGATCAAGTTTCTCAGCTGTTTGTACAATAAAGTTAAGGTTCACTCTATGTGTGTTCCACAATAAATACCGATACCAACAGTCATTGACACCCGGTGCCAATAGTTATTTTAAACTATTTGCTGTGGGGTTCCAATAGCTTACTTACACCGGGGTGAACACAGTCACTCCGTATACAACACCTAGTGCTGTGTAAGAGCTCGTGCAATAATGGTGTCCACATAAGATGGGATAGGGTGAGGGGTGAATAAACGATGCAAACCATGTCGTAGGAATAGCAACTATGTGGACGAACGGGGAAGGCGGTTTCAAAACTCTTGAAAATCATGTGGACGTCATTATTGCACGAGCCCTAAACTTTTCATGCTGCTCCACAAAAAAAAATCAAAACCAGAAATGTCTGGAAAATCCATTGAAATTGAGCACCCTTGTGCATGTGTGACAGCTGGTATCGATCGAGGGGTTTCTCACTCGCCCAAATGGTGTGTAATCATTTCCTTATTTGCTTGGTATTTCCTCGTATATTCACCCAACATTTCCTCTTTTGTATGGGCATTTTCTCTGAGCCTGTGTCATCATTTACCCAAGTGAGTAACCCCTCGGTATCGATATACAATTTCAATCAAAACAAATGTCTAGAAATATTTACATTGCAACAAACTCGCATAATTCCAAACTTAAAACATCATGAGCGTTCGAGTTACATGCAATAAAATCAGCCAAATTTTATGTAACAATCGATTTCCATTCAATGACTATCC
>JANTFA010083782.1:0-12499 GCA_026413405.1 Phytosciara flavipes | reverse complement strand
TGCAGGCAGTTACGACGTATACCATGTGCAATTCAATTATATCAGGGAAATCACTTTCTCATTCTTAAAGAGAATCGTCAAAAAGCTCGTGCTATTCGTCAAAATGTCGAGCAATTTTTTGTGGAAACTGTACACTGGGTGACTTGTCAGGAATGGAGACAGTATCGAGAGTTTAAAGATCATATGCGCTCTAGGGTAAGGTGGGCAAGCACTTGAATCATCCCAAAACGGTATAATGCAAATTTCGGTTAAGATTAGATTTGGTATCGAGATGTGTGGTGCTTTGTGCTACTAACCTGCCAGCTATAGGCTGCTATATGTCCAGGATAATGATGAATGCAGAATGAAATTCCTAAGTAAAATTTTATACTGTTGAAAAGAAGCGTTTAGATGTTGAGGTGTTTGCGTTGAATGGAGAATGTGACAAATTAGCAAATTATGAAAAAAATTAAACTTTTATAGGCCGGCCAGCCGTATTCCTACTCTTTTCGGTTCTATTACTATTACCAGCTAGTTTCAAAGAGAAGACAATCTTTTGAACGAAAGGCTATTTATCCTACGACGCTTAAATTTTCTCAGGCGTCGTACATAAATGATGTCATGCTTTTTCAGTGCTGTCATCAGAATAAAATTACAAATAACTCGACAAGTAAAAAGTATGCAACTTTTTGAGTCAATGGTGTGTCCTACTCCCCCTTCTAATACGACACCTAAATGAATAGGAATAGGAAACACTATTTACTCAACAAAAGAGGCCATACTTGTGGAGTTATCAATGATTTTAATCTGATAACAGCACTGAAAAAGAGTGACGTCATTTAAGCATACGCCCACTCAGCAAAACATCACTCGATCTGAATGTGCTTCAAGAACTCCATTCTAGATTTCAATTGGAACTGATTCATTTTTCACATAAATGTGCAATTTCCCTGCAGAAGATTCCACTTATCTTCGAAAACAATAATGTCATTTTTATAAATTGATCGAATTATGTATATCTTTAGCATCCCAACTATCATTAAATTGCTCTGGAATCAGAAATTGAAAAATAAAAACGAAACAAATGAGGGGCATCTCCTCCTGTTATGCCTCCTCTACCGTATCCACATTACTAATGTTACACATTAAACTGAAATTATCTTTTGTATAAACAATAATTTATTTGCACTTGATTTCTGTGAGAAAAATTGTTCAACTGAGATAATTGCATATCGTCTTTCTCAACCACAACGAATATCATCAACCACTGCACTGTCCACATTGTGATACAAATCTGTTAAAAGCTAAATAAAACTGTCTTCGTTTTTATAGCGTTACCTATAGATAACGTTAAACGTATAACATAAATTTCATTTATTTAAATTATAATTCTCTCTCGGTTACCCATTAAAATAACAAAGTATAGAAAAACATTATGTGTACACACAGACGGCACGTACTCTTCTCTGCCATAATTTAATTCTGTTTGGTCAGTCAACTTAAGAATGGTTTTGAAGGGGGCATCGAAAAGATGTTGATGTGCACCGCAATGGTTAATGGTAAAATGATCGCAGCATGGCATAACTTCAGAAGTTAGAATAATGCGGTTTTGTTGTGGTATCTTCTGGGTGATGAACTATTATGTCGTCCATAGTGCCTAATGAAATGTTTTACGAAACTTTAACGAAACTATGCCACTTCTTCGGTCATTTTATATTACTGGAATTGGGTTTTTGCTGTCAAAGACTGATAGTGTAGACAGATATTGCCAGCATCGACGACGCTTCCTGGGAATCAGAATCATAACGCAGCATTATGGAAATTGCTACTTTCAAGCATTAACATTTCGGCATGGTTTACCGACCTTAAACATAAAAAACTAATCTTCGCCATTTTTTCTGGCACATTGGAATTTTTATCAACCAAAAAATTGCACAAAAAAACTTCGAAAATTCAAGAATTTTTTACAGTTTATTCCATATCGATCTGTTCTTCTGGTCCAGGATGAACATTCGAAGCCTAAATGACATAAGGGCCGCTCACTGGCGAACGAGTGAGCTGTCGATAGCTTCCGAATCAGAATTCCATACGGATCATAAGACCGAGGTGCCTCAACGACATTTCCCCGTATTTGCGTTGCGATTCGAGGTGATAATTCTAGATTTGCTCAACTTCCATCAGGTCTTTTTGTGTTTTCGGGTTATATTCGACATGACCGAAGTGCTCCAGTGACAGTTCCTTAATTTTGGGATCCGAAGTTATATTTCTGTAACTACTCAACCCTGATGAATCAAGTTTTACTTCCAAAATAACTGATATCAGTAAAAACCTCTAAAGGGTAAAGGTGACGCAAGTTCATGTATCTTTACTTCCAAAAGAACTGATATCGCTTCGGGTGACGCATTTTGCGCCTTAACGCAACAAAAAAAAGTTGACCAAAAAAAATTGCGTCGCAAGGGAGTTGAGAAAATGTTGAGAAAATCAATTCTTAGAGAATTTAAAGCCTTTTGGTAGACTTTTTGTTGTTAATTTGCATTCAGGCGCGAAATGCGTCACCCAAAGCGACATTAGTTCTTCTCGAAACTGGAAGTAAAGATTCAAGGACTTGCGTCACCTTTACCCTTTCAGGGTTTTTTACTGATCATAACATTTGTTAACAGCATCTCATCAAAAATTTGTTAGTTCTATTACTTCATAAACTTCTCTCATATATCTACATAATGAATATGGGTGAATGACAGAAGTAGAAGAAAACCGAAGAATAAGAAATTTTTGATGCTCTAAATAAATGTTACGGACTGTACCTCAAAATGAACAAATTTTCGTCTAAACAAATATTAGAAAGCGGAGAAAAATTCTTATGAAAATTGGGCATTATTCAAAATTAATGGTGTTCACGGAAAGACGTATGTCTTTTTATATTGAGCAGTGTAGCCACAAACGGTTTCTTCTCACAAATGGATTCGAATTCGATGTGTTTTACAAGCGTAGGAAACGTGTAACATTCTATTACTTCGTACGGCCACAAGAATGTCTTTGTTAATCACTACCACAAAATCTCCCCACTCAATTACTATACACAAGCTCGCAAGCCAATGCAAAATAACGTTTCTCGCACCATTCGCATAGTTATTTTCAATTTAAATATCGGTAGCGCTTCACTAGGTCCTTTTTCTTTCTTGTATTGAATAGTAAAATCATGGCTTACGTAAACACACCTACATCTCCTCTTCCGCAATGTTATTTACGCGAATGAAATTCTATGTATTATAAACGGCAGAGCAGGCAGCTTGTCATGTAAATGTAACACGTATTGATATACAGGCATAAGAATATAATAATCAGTGACAGGTATTTTACGAAAAAGTGCTTGCTCGCATAAAAATGCGCTTCCTACGATTCTACACATATTTGTTGTATTAATAAAATATACGACCGGAAACACAGCATTTCCTCCGGTTTCCTCTATACCTGTAAGCAAGCAACCAACAACAACAACAATGGTGAAACAAACTAAAAGTAATCGATTAATTGGGTATGGGCAAGTCTGAAGAAATAAAGTGCTGTGGTGTGGGTGGGTTGTGTGAGTATATATTAGTCTGTCAGCAGCTATATTCGACATTCATTAAAAGGTAGATGGAAATTGTGATTTTGATTGATTAATCGGATTCGCTTCAAGATATGAATGTGCGTTGGAAGAAAATCAATTATTGAATTTGTTTAGGGATGTTATTTGATGGGTGTAATTTTGAGACGGATACTAATTAATTGACATAAACGATTGTAATTATCCGCTGAATGGTTTAATTGAGCAGAAACGTTTTAAATGGATTTTAATTGAGATGAAGAAATTATCCTTAGAACATGAGTGTAAATATTGGATCCCAGCATTTTGTATGAAACTAAGTAAACAGCTAAGCAGAGACGGGTCTGTTCTGAATGTTTGATCTAACAAGAATTTATTTCCTAACTCAGAAATGTTTCTTTTTGTCTTCTCGTAGACTGATAAGACAAGTCGCATTTTCACAACCGGGAATGTATGTCGCAACAAACGAATCTATTACTTCACATTTGATCAAATTGATACAAATACACGTCGAATTCGAATCCCTGAGTAAGGGCAAATCTTATGGTGTCACCCCTTATGAAAAAATTCTACCCGAATATAAACCTCGCAAAAAATTTGCCCCTCGTGCAGATTTGAATTCCTGGTTTTTTGTACGACAAAATATTTATTTAAAGAATCCTTTCTCAACAGGTCAACGAATTACCACAATACAACTGGATAGCGTTCAATATTTCGTCAGCCGAATGAATCCCTATTCACCGGAACTAAACTACTTCCTTGCATACCAATATTGCCGTTCGTTGGGTCTTCAATTAGCTTCGTTCGAAACTAAAGAAAAAGTTGAATCGATGAGTCAATATCTACAGAATGCAGGTATTTTGGCGTTGGTCATTTTGTCGCCTAACACCCAGACTAATTCAGAATAAATTTCTACTCAAAGGTTACAGTAAATACGACTTTTGGACGTCGGGCAATCGATTAGGTACGGGCATGTTCTTGTGGATGAGCACTGGTTTACCATTTAACGCAACATTCGACTACTTTGAAAATTCGAACGATGCCGTGCAAGCAGGTCTATTGGACCCCATCGATCACAATAGCAATACATCACCGCAACGGACCGCTCGCGATAGGTAAACTATTAGTGTTCAGTGAATGTATATACAAATACTGAAATCAAAATTTTCACATTATAGCAGCAGTGGTTTAGAAAAAGGCTGTGTAATGTTGCAAGCTCCTGGTCTGAGATGGGCTCCAGAAGATTGTAGTGCTGTCAAAGATTTTATTTGCGAACAAACGAGATGTTATTACTACAATTATGGCAGCATTCCAGTTTCTTCAGCACAGGGGTAAGAATCAATGTGGGAGAAAGGCTGGGGGAGAGAGAGAGAAGAGAGAAAGAGAAATTAAGGGAGAAACAACATCGCATTTCAACTCCTGAATAAGTTAGGTGAGCTAACCCTTTTTCACACCAATTAACATCAAACACATTTCGATAACCCAAAAAGACACGATCCACTAAAAATTGCTTTTTTTGAAAGACAGGAAAATTTTTACTAACAATTTCCGATAATTGGTGACCTAGGGTTAGTTTATTTAGCTTGCATTTTCCGTATAATCTTCGAAACATAAAACAATCACAAAATTTCCGTTGACAAAAATCGAAAGAAAATTAATTTTCTTCCTGTTTCCCGTTCTTCCTAGACGCCCAATTATTATCACAACAACAACAACAACCGAAACCCCAACCACACGACAATATTTTTCAACGCCTCTTCCAATATTAGCCGCATCAACCGTTGCACCAAAATCACCTCCACCGGTCGTTCAATCATCAGAAGCATCCGACAAAAATGTATCACCGTTCGGTGCCTTGAAAATCCGCTCCAACATCAACGAGAACGATCTCAAAGAACCGCAATTCAATCACGATGAATCGGAGAAAACATTATCGACCCACGACTCATTGGATAATGGTAAAAATGACAGAAGCATCGTCGAACAAATCACAGAACAAGTGGAATTAGATGGTGTGCCATTGTTGAATGAAGACCATGAGGGTACATCGGAGAAATTCGAAGAAACCACTTCCGTTGAACAGAGACTACGCAAAATTTCCGAAGAAATTGAAAAGTACAGTACCGGAGATAATGAGAGCGACTTGGGACGACAGAGTTTCTTTTCATTGTCCGATTTAATCAAAACACTACGACCGACCGATAAAAAAGTAATTCCGCAAATCGATTCCTCGTATTCGAATACAATGCGAGTTCTTGGCGAAACGTCCATTGTTGGCGTCGATGAGGGACGAAAGGTTAGGGATGGTGATTCGACACAAACAAGCCGGGGACACTTTCCGGAAAAATAAATAAATTCATTTCCATTATGATGTGTAGGATGAGGCATAATAAAATACTGAGAGAGGCAACACCAAAATTAATACTGTGAGTAAAGGATTAGGTTTTTAACGTTCGACTGCAAATTGTAAACAAAAACAAAGAAAATTTTGCGTCTTTTCGCATAATACAAAAACAAAAAACAACGGAAAACCTACAGCAAAAAGCAAAATTCACAACTTTTTCCTGTACGTTTTCTTGGAAGAAAATATTTTTCTTTTCTCACAATATGAACACAGTGTTTGTGGGTTGAAATCATATTGCAGCTGTGTGAGCTGCTGTCTGATTTTTCAGATTTTCATAAATAATTTTTGCATTTTCAAAATATTAGATTTCATTAAGAATGCGAACACTTTTTTCTTAATTCATTAAATTTGATGGCAATATTTGCCGAAAACTAAAATAATAAATTTGAATAAGATTTGTTTCACAAACAAAAATTCGTTTTCTTTATCATTCATCGTCAGCGGCTGTCGCTGAGCGACACAACAATTCATTATGCTTGGAATAGGTCAGCCCAAGAAAAATAAATGGCAAGATTCAGGTGATGATCGAAAAGACAAATTTGCGATAACAGCGGATGTATGGAAAGGAAAACTTCAGGAAGGAAATTCTTATTGTTTTGAGTATTACCATTTTAAGTGACAAAAATAGGGCAAAGTCTCGAGTATGGACAAAATCTCCTTGCAAAACCTTTTGAAATAAAGCAAATCAATGAAATTTTTTTGACTGAACTTCAATTACTAGGAATGAAAAACACAGTAGAAATGAACATTTTGAAACTTTGCCCTATTTTTGTTACTTAAAATGGTAATAACTCAAAACAATGAGGATTTCCTTCCGGACGTTTTCCTTTCCTTACATCCGCTATTAAAATACCTTCAAAATGAAATATCGCAATAGAAGTTTGCAACTCATTTGACCCTAAAGTAACCATTTTTACACATTCAAAACTATCGAAATTCGGACATCGGCGAAACTTGATGCCACACGAAAGCTCGACCAGTGAATTCTTTCAATTCTTCAAATTCCTATATGTTACATTAGACCTCAAAGAAGTAAAAAACGATGAGATAGCTGAGAAAAACACAAATCATAGCTTCAGTGGGCTTGAGATCAGGGCAAAGTCCGGCTTGAGATTCCAGTTGGGATTTGAGGTTATATTTCTAGAAATTCTCAACTTTCATCGGGTTTTTTGGTCTTTTCCTGTAATTTTCGACATGAACCAGGTGTTGCAGAAACGGTTCTTCAAATTTGGGATTCCAGTTGGCAAGACCACCTATGTGTATAGCTTCGGCCGAGACCAGTTGAATAAACTGATCAAAATAGTAAATGGCTACCAAACGATCAGAGCTTTCTTCCCTTAACTTCATGTTATTCCACGTTAAACGATTATTGATGTCAATGGGTCTGTTTCAAGGTCGTTGAAAATGTCAATCGTCATCCACAGAGAAGCAACACAACCTCACTTTGAAGTTGAAGTTTTTCCAAAGTTAATTTGTTTAACTTGATGTTATATTCGCTTCTATTGCTGACGGTCAGTTGTTTTCGGCTTTGAAAATTTTTTTTCATCGTGGGACAGATTTATAGCTTACGAGGCAAAGATAAATGTTTCTGCTTCAGAGGGAGGGGGTCTGCAAATATGTAAAAAGTGAGGACGGGATTTATGGACTGTCCCTTACCAAGGTAAATACAAGATTTCTAAAATGAATGAATGGAACGACATTTTGCCTAGATTTTAAGAAAAACGTTTTCCTTTTTAAAATGGAAAGGTCCAATTCAATAGAAATGAAACGGAACCGAAAAAACAATAAAGAAAGTCAGTAGAAAGTCTCATAACAAATCCACACCACAGGAATAGTAGATTAAGTTGAATGTGTCGGAAGTCGTTCATTACATGATAGACCGTTCTGTGGTACGACTCGAACTCACGAGTGTGCATTGGAGCAACGACTATTGGAAACTGTTATTTTTACAAGTGAAGATGTTGAGTTTGTATATACAAGCCGAAGGTAAGGTATGCAACTACATGTATGTCAGAATAACAGTTTCTAAAGCGAATTACTTAAAACACGCGAGTCTCATAAATCGTACGGAACGAATGAATTACTTCCAGCATCCAATGAAATGTAGATATGGATACATACCACTTTCCGCGGGAGGCACATGTATCTGTGAATCTTGCGAAGAGATCCTGTATCTGCCCCAGTAATTACTTAACGGAACTAGCCTCGATGTTACTATAAATTTAACTGACAGCTGATAGACTTATCAATGCTGACGGGAATCCACCTACCATTTATTATTACACAATCTACTCTACGACGGACGTTTGTTTTAAATAGCTGCGACTGCACCAACGAAAGTATAAGCCTTGTTGTATCTCATTCGTACATACAAAATCGAAATTGTTGAAGTAGTTGATTGCAGTGCCAAAATAACATTTTTACGTTAATTGAATGGACTATAGTACCAGACTCCAATTCAAACTATTTAGTTTCCAACTAAATCTGTTACTCGAAGGATATTCGTGCAATAATGACGTCAGGCTTTTTCAGTATTGTTAACCCTATAAGAGCTACTAGAATAAGACATTTGTGTTGGTGGTTCTGCTGTTGACGCTAAACAATGGTTACATTTCGGCTATTATTAGCTGTGGATTCGTATTACAAACTCCGTGAATAAAACCACTCGTTTATGGTGGATATGTTCGAGACCATGTTTGTCTCATTTTCAGTCTATAATTGATCAAACAAATGTATAATTAGAAACAACAATGAAATTTACCTTGCAACGTGCATCGGAAAAAAAATTCAAAATTAGTCTTTGCATACAGAACTTGACATTCTGTTTCCATGGTGCAAATAGAATAATAAAATAATTTCATGTTTTTCGTTCCGAACTTAATTTATTTAAAATGGAGGGCCTAAGTTTCCCACAAGAGCCAAAGTTGTTAGTCTTCTTCAAATTATCATCATCATAAATCCTAAAGTATAGGTCCTAAGCTAACGATAACTGGAAAATTTCTATATTAAAAGAAATTGCTGTACAAGCCTCTTCACTTCCTCTCCATAGTATGAAGATGAATAATTTGAATTTGCATTTGAGTTGTCAAATCGTCATCTAAAGAGCAAAGCACTGAGCTGAGCATGGAAATATAATTGTGCTTATGTCAAATAGAGAAATGCCATTGACGTCAAATTGGAGTCACCGTCAAGGCTATATACTGAGGAGGTCCTGTCAAGACTATTATACTGGGGAGGTCTTGCAATCCACCATTTTCTCAGTTTGAAACCATTTACCTCTCCCATCCACCTCTCCCATACAAAGAGACTCACCACGTTTGTAGGACGTGATCAAATTTGCGGATTACCTGTTTGGCAAGACCTCTTCAGTATAATAGCCTTAGTCGCCGTGAAGAGCAGCTCAAAGATAAACTACCCAAATTAAATTAAACAAAATCCTATTACCCTGCTAGGTGCTTTGCCAACACTAAAATTAAAAGAGACACCTGTATTCTAGCCTCAGTAGATTTGGCTATGAAGCATTGTTCGATCAACCTGTGAAATGTTTGAATCCACAAGAAATTGAGTTGACTAGGGAATTTCAAACCAACGACGAATGAAATATCGCTGATCGAACAATGCGTCATTGCTAAATCAACTTACGTCAGAATAATGGAGATGCCGACACTCCTTTTAATTTCAGTGGAGAGATTTATTGTTGAAAAAATGTTCACAAAAGTGTTAACAATCGTTTTTACAGTATACAACGCAGGCATCAATGTTCGCCCCACATGTATTCGACAAACTGTTTCGACGTTTAATTTACTCATCAGTTGCTGCAGATTGTTAATGAATTACTTATTGTCACGAAGATCATTACCTACTTCTGCTTCCAACTTTAAGTTTTGACTATTGGAAAGATTGTAGCCCGAGCCGAAGTCAAGGGCCATAATCTCACTGAAGCAATTACCTCCCTACTATCTTCTTCAGTGATATTACTATAATGAATAAGGTCAAAACTGAAGCATGCAATAGTAGACTACTATGAGGAAAGTAATTTGATATCCAGATGAGGTAAAAGTGTCCGAGGGCCTGACATTTTTGCTGTTACAAATTTCTTCTCGGTTTGTTCTTAGCAATGTGGCAACAAAACTACTTCATTGTTCGATTAAATTAAAATTTTACTACAAAAATCGATAAAACCTTAAGAGTACAATTGATGCTATCACCATAAACGATGCGTTTACTTGTCTTGCATTGCTAGGCTTTGATTTGTCGTCTTCATCCTCCTCTTCTTGCACCTTGCCGTTCAATGTTATCCGCCACTCAACAGCTGGGTATAAAATTTTCACTGACTTTATGTACGTGACAAGTGCGTCCAAGTCAACAACACCAGTTGGTATGACAGTCTTATTCTAATAAAAGAATTGAGTTTGAAATTTTGTCGTTGAACTACCACGCAATACTAACCAAAAATGTTACGTGGCCATCACCTCCAGCGGTGAGGAAGTCTGAGGTAACTACACTGTACGTTCGACTTTCAATCAAATCATCGAATCTGGGAACATCACAGTGAGCGCATCTCAATCGGACGGATTGAACGCGTGATCCAGTTGGTTGTGTTAAGTTGAAGGTGACTTGTACGCCGGAATATTGGAAAAATTCACCTCTGCCAATGGTATCCGAATATCTGAACCATTTGAATCATTCATGAAATAAATTGCTTTCTGGCATTTGGGAAAAAGACAAAAGAGGTCACACTCACCTTCGCACAGTATTCTCCAGTGTTGTCCATATTTCCTTCCCTGTCATCTGTATGACTACGATGCGGCTACCGAAAGGTAAAATGGTCATGAGATCGTAGTGCGTAATATTTCCTTTTCCGACATTTGCTCGAACTCCTAAAATATTTCAAGGCGGTGAGTTGTCAGGGAATACAATTAAGTTATGATCGAAACACTAAAGACACCCTGCCGCAATAGACACAATGCAATACAAATAAAATTCTTTACCTCCACCATTCATGAAACCGATAGCCGCATCGGTCCAATATCCATCTGAGTTGTCATGTTGAATGGAACGAATGTGTACCATTGAATCGGCAATGAGATTTCCAAAATTGCATTCTCGAAATCTACAGTCACCATCTAAATACACCTGTAAATTAAAATGCCGACAAGGAGAATTAGTTTCACACTTTTCGGAACGACTAAGCAAAAATGACAAAAACAAGAGATGACATTAGGTCTCTTAACATCTAACAACAGTTGAACAAATGAAGTAAAAGATTTTGTTGATGAAAATAAATGATTTTAGTCAATCAGTCAAGTGCAAGTCACATTATTATAGTGAAATTTACCTTGGTTTCGCCAACAACTTCAGTCAACAATTCGTCTAATCCTGGACGGTACGTTTCCAACAATGCTAAGACATCTGGGTCTTTAGGTACTTCACCGTTGAGCAGTATAGGTGTTCCATTGAAAGAGAGTAAATTTCCGTTAGCATCAAACTAAAATTTCAGAATGTTATGCCTTTGTTTCTCTCATTTGAATCTATCTTACACTCAGTCTCAAATGTCCAAGATATTTAGTGTACGCATATGCCTGGACGACAGGTACTTTAATGCCATTGGCCTTCGTCACAGTGGTCGGATACGGACCGATAGCAGTTTCCGCGTCTACGATTTCGTCGTAATAAAGATTCTGTTGCAAATTCTTCATTAGTAAAGCAAAATTTATTACCTGGATTGTTTCCACTGTATAGGAACGAATGTGAATGACCCCCCACGACCACGTCGACTAGAGGACATTCAATACCGATTTCCATGTCTTTCTCATAGCCTGAGTGACCCAAAGCTATAATTATGTTGACGCCGGCTTCCTTTAGCAACTCTGCTTCGGAACTAGGAAATAATGAGACTCAGATGTCGGTAACAAGAAATTAAAGGACGCACCACATACTTAATTGACTGAATTTCATCGAAAAATTCAACCGTATTGGGCGTAACCAAAATTTTTGTTTCCGGCGTCAAGTAGCCAATTACTCCGACTTTCACCCCATTCACATCGAATACGGTGGACTTTTTCAACGATGTCGTGTTTGCCATTTCCGGCGTATCTGATAGATCTAAATTTGCTGCTAGGACCGGAAACTGGGCTGCATTCAAGAACGGAACTAGCCCATTGACACCGTTATCAAATTCATGATTTCCAAGCGACTGTAATTGGACTTCGGTTATGTTCATTGAGACAAGAACCTTTGCTTTGTTCATTTACAATTGCATCAGGTCGCAATAGATTCATAAACGCTGATACAATTTTATCTTTGTACAGAGAAAACCACGGTGTGCCGGTGTAGGTGTCGCCTGCATTTAAATAAAGTACTGGAACACCGCCATTTTCAGCTTCACTTCGGAATTTCTTCAATCTGTAAAGGTTTCGTTACACCAAAAATAGGAGTGACTACAACTGAAATTTACTCATATCCGACTCTAGCGAAGCCACCGTAACACTTGTTATTGGTAACATCTTCTTTGCTACATGTGTCTGAAT
>JANTFA010083671.1:0-14410 GCA_026413405.1 Phytosciara flavipes | reverse complement strand
GAACAACAAGGTACAAGCAGAAAAGGAGCCTTTTTACATTGTACCGCGTCGTTCTCGAAGTAACTAGTTATTGGATCTCATTTCTTATTTTTCACACATCAATCGACATAAAAATTGACTAATTGCAGAATTAAAATTCGGTTAGATGCGTTGGAAATATTTTTAAACTCAGTTTACAATAAAAAATGAGGTCGGTAAAGTAGGCAACGTAGTCGCCTCTCTTAAAAAGTTTAATTTGTGGGCCTTTTGAAATTGACTCAGCTGACTTGGCTTCGAATAGACAATTTTCAAATTTTGGCACATTTTCTGAAAATAGCTAATAGAACTGCTCAGACTCTGCGTACGGTTCATAATAGATATGTGAATGCTGTTTGAGCGTTCAGTTCGTTAGGCTTCATCATTGCATTTTAGCTTCGTCTTTATTTAAACTATACGATTACCTACTGTTACAACGACAATTCTAAGATTGAAATAGGTAAGAATACCGCTTCAGATAGTGGGTAATTTCAGGTCGAATGTATCGAGTTCAGTGTATATCGAAGCACCTAGTAGGAGTAATAAACTGTACCTATGAGCCGTCAGGATCCTGAGCTATGCACGTTTCAAGTTGAATGGGAATTACATAAGTGTGAGCGAGAAAATCGATAACATATATTTTTGTCTCGCTTACACTAACGTAACTCCCATTTAACTTGAAACGTGCATAGCTCAGGATCCTGACGTCCTAGAAACCATTTCATGAGTGATTTGGAATCAGGACGAAGAACGGCCCATAGGTTTTTGAACTTGTAACTGTTACGTTGAAAAAAGACACTATATTGTCAAGTAGTGTTATGACAATATAAATATGCAATCAGAGTTAGAACTTCTATGTGATTTCATAGGTACAAATTTAACCTTTCAGAAACGGCAGACGTATCGAGATTATGTTCGGCAAATTTTGTTGTTTCGTTTTGCTCGATTCGAGGTCTTTTACTTCATTTGTTACAACATAAATTTTTGTAAATAACGGATGACTACCCCATTCCTGAAAGGTTTCTGAAAGATTCGTCGGCATTAATTTTGTTGTCCGAAATTCGTCAATTAGAATAGTGATCGTTATTGAAATTCTCTTCAACATGATCCAATTATTATTAATACTACCGAAAAGACCTATACATAACGACCTAAAGTGTACCTAAAGATCCTAAACAATTTAAGTTATTCAGAATTTTGATAAGGCTATTACAAAATGCATGACGAAACCTTATCATTTAAGTTTATTTGTTTCGACAACGCATACAGGTAGGAGGAATAATGAATATTTTGCTGAAAGATAAATTTTATTTTGAAGATAAAAACAGAACCTTTTTGAATGTGAAAGAAGGAACTATTTTGAGTTGAATTTACTTTGAATTACATTAAACCGTGAATTAAAAAAACGAATTACCGTAGGAGTTATCTTAGGAAATAATAAAATTCAAATTTGGAGATAATAAATTCGCAAAGGAGTTAAAAATAAATAATGTGAGAGATGTAACATTCAGTTTTAGAAACAAAAAATACAATTTCGAAGTTAAATTGATTCCGTTTTGGAGATAAACACCTAATGGAAATATTGAATTCAAAATTGAAGTTATCAAAATTATTAAAATTATTTATCTGCATTTTCGAATATTTTATCTATCCATTTTTGATTTATTTATCTTCATTTTTATCGCCCATTACGATTCAATTTATTTTTAACTCAGCAAAAGAAAAATCCATTAAGATGTGTTTTGAGCGAGGTGGAAACCATTTGTCAAAAATTTGTACCACTATTTCCAATTTTCCATATGAACAAAATGTCACAATTTCTCCAATGTTTCCATTATTTCCATTAGGGTTACCCCTCGGTTTTGAGTGCGTAACGCGGTTTTTAACTTTATCTTTCTACAACAAAAAAACATGACCATCGAAGCAACGACTAATTTTAATGAAAAAAATATCCCATTCCTAGAGTTTGAACAATCTTGAAAATGAAGTTACTGATACTGATGTTTATAGGTAAGATTAAACGTATTACAGCAGCAGACGTCGGTCGGCTTAAAGTGACAATCATATCAAACTTCCTGGGAGCGCTGAGAGAATGTTTCTTGATCCTATAGCTTGAGAAAAATTGTTCGAGGATCATGTCCTTTTTGCGCTATGTATACTAGCTGCTGTAGTACGTGTTATTACTAAAAGCTCAATCTAAATCATTTCCGTTAATAAGTGCTATGATTACTAGTTCTTTCAATACGTATGTCATCTGCGCAGAACTGTGGAAGGAGGCGAACTGTAGGTTGCAAATATTAAACAAACAAAATGTACCTGGGCTGCATTAGTAACAATAATTATGATAATTCAGAGTCGAATCGTAAATGGCGGAAATACAGGCGTAAATGAATTCCCAATGATGGCTGGCCTCGTTCAAGGAACCTCGTTTGTCTTCTGTGGCGCTACCATTTTGTCAAACTATTATGTGCTGACAGCCGCTCATTGTCTTTCAGGCAGGGCTGCAAATTCATTGCAAGTGCTTTGCGGAGATCATGACTACACATCAAGTAAATGAGAATGATACTAAGAAAGACTTTTTTCCATTTAACTAAGACGAAAAATTCTACAGGTAGTGACACGCCCTATGCTATTTTATATCTCGTCCGAAGCTATCTTATACATCCAAGCTATAATTACAACACAGGTGCAAACGACATTGCTATCATCACGACACAGAAAGCCATCGTTTATAACGTCGCAGTCGGACCCGTTTGTCTACCGCCAACGTAAGCACAACAAAATCACTAACTTTAAAAGAACTCAAACTATTTACCAAACCAGGAATCTTTTGTTTACCAACTCGTACGTTGAAGCTGTTGGATGGGGTTCGATGGGTTATGGTTCTCCAGTGTCTTCTATTCTTAAAAAAGTCACACTCCAGGTAATTGGTAATGCGCAATGTGGCAATTATTTAAAAAATATTATAAACAGCAAAATATGTACATATGCCAGCAACCGTGACTCTTGTCAAGTAAGGCCCTTGAATGTGATTTTCGAATTTTCTCTGTTCAATTTTCAAATTGCGATGTATTTAAGTATGACAGCGGTGGACCACTACATTTTATGTTGAACGGGCTTGTAACTATAGTTGGTATAATACAGGGAGGCTCAGGATGTGCCACAACCTCTCCATCGGTTAGCACGAGAGTAACGTCATTTGTTCCATGGATCAAACAAAATACGCCCGGTGCAGTGTACTACTAACTTTACTTGTCGTAATGGTTTGTTGAACCTGAATAAATCGTTTCAGCCAAAACATTTTGGAATTTGCCGAAATTTAAGCCCTTATATTACTGCGACCCACCTCTTCCATCCAGCCATATGTTTTCAGATAGGAACAATTTATTATGTGAAAAAAAACAGGCTATGTATAATCATCTCAGACACTAGTTACTACAAAAACAGGTCTTGAGCGTAGTTACGTTATGATTTCGATTAGACAACTACTGAAACAAAATAATCCATCAATAGTAGGCTACTGATATTTGAGGAAACCATCAAGGATTTCCGAGATTTCTCTTTAAATTTCAATACATCGCTTAATTGAATACAGAGCAATCCCATGTAGGAGAGAACAGTAAGTTCCTCGTCATTTTTAATTCATGTCTTGATTCATCGACATTCGTTGATTCGCTGTTGGCTTGGAAAGATGTGGTCAATATTTGCTCATATTCGCCAATTTGCTATTCACTTCATCGAAAAGTATCGAGATCTTAACGGACTTTGATGAGAGGAGTCTCGTTGGAAAACTAGAGAAAATACTAAGATGTTTGATGAAATTCGACATGTTTTTGGCGCTGCAACGCTACGACTGGCGCTACAAAAAATGAAAAAACTTAACGAAATTTCCTCATAACTTCCTCAAATATTGGTCAAATCACTCGAGTGGGGGCTCGTTTTAAAGGTCTCAGCTAGCACTATCAAAGTAAACGAAATTTAATTGTTCTCTATATAAACGTCTAAAATCGTTTAAATCGGTTCCAATTAATGTAAAATTGAAAACCTCATCTCGGTCCAATAATATTTAGTAAATTGAAAATAGATTTTCATTTCCTGAGTGAGAGTTTGAGCTTATTGGAGTGTCAGGATGTGTAATTCTAGTTGTAGTCAAATATTGAGAAAATCTTTCCAAGCCAACAGAATACTTCGTACAAATAGAAACTTCCAAAATAACAACGAATGTCGATGTTGAATGCAAAAAAAAACACAACGACAACTGAATTTCGATGAAATGACAAGAGAACTCTTGAAAAAGTGATCGTTTCCCGCACCTCCCACTGTAGAATCCATAGCATCTCAGATCGTTACTACTAGTTATTTGACCTTAGTCTTAGACCGTTAGTCTTAGTAACGCATTAATGCCATAAAATACAACCTTCAAGCTAGCCTTTAAGGGGCTGTTTACATATATCACTTCACGCTATTTTATAGAATTTTCGACTCGAGGTGACCTCGAATTTTCACACGGATATTACTAATTCAAATAGCCACGCGGAAAATTCGATATTTGTTGATTTTCGCATTGGATAATTTTACATATTATTTTACTGAAACGCAAGTTCCCCGTTCAGTTCAGTTTGATTGTAGCCGCTTCTGATCTTCGAATAACTAGTTATCAAAATCCAGGGAATGTTAATTAGAGGGTATCGCCGAATGAAAATTTTCCATATGAAAATTAGCAGAAAATTTGTATCTAAGTTGACCGGTGGCGCTGCAATTTTTGTTTGAAGTGAAACGGCAACATCAAGTAGCTATGAACTTTTTCATAGTGACGTTATTTTTCATAAGAGAAATGGTAACGGCACCGGTCATTTTAGATACAAATTTCCTTCTGTTCCTTTTGTATGAATTGGCGATACCCTCTAATATACATTATCTGATCAAAATAGCTATTGTAGTACAGTCAACTCCCTCTATAATGAACTTTCAAGGGAGTAAATGTTCATTGTAGGGAGAATTCATTATATAGAACGTTTTCTGTTTTCTATGAAACCGAACATTAACGAATAATTCTATGTAAAAAATCAAGAAACATCTTTTAAATCACGAATAAATTGTGGAAGATCCATAAATCTTCGATTACTTTCAAATTAGTGAGGTGCTATTTCATTACACCATGAACTATTTTCTGAAGTTCCACTCAAACTTTATTTAGAAAGACGGCCTTAGCGTAACAATTTATTTTTTACCATTCTCACATTGTGCCTCGTCTCTGGCCTCAAGAAATATGGAGATTTTCGTGTTCATTATAGAGAATGTTCATTATACAGAGAGTTACAGAGAGTGACTGTAACGGTTTAAAACGTTTCCTAATTTTGGTAGAAATTTTATTGTCACATATTGGCCAACTGTCTTAGGTCTCTGGCAGTCCCTGATGATTTTGCACTTGAAAGTATTTGTAGTGGTTATAGATGATGAACCCTGATACTAGAAAATGGCGGTGATGTAATTTTCTTGGAAAGATTAGTGTCTCGCAACATCTTGATGTAGTAATGGAGCTTTTGCGCCAAATACAAAGCTCCCCTAAAAGCTTTACTAAAAATACCGTTGAGATAAAATTTTTATTTTATACCGATCAGATCCAAACAGCAAAGCGATAATCGTCAGTTGTTAGTTTTAGTAACAAAGCCACTTTTACATAATTAACACAAATATTAGCAAATGTGTTGGATTATACTTTCTGTTATTTGAAGTTGTTTTGTCATATTTAACAAGCATGAAAATTTTCATGTGGAATTGTTTAGTTTAAGAATCAAAATATTTCTGATAAAATCAGCTCTCTAGCATAGAGATTGTTCACGAACTTCCGGATCGTGGGGCCAAAATCAGATTGTGATGGATTTTATAGCTTAAATGAAATTTGCAAAAGATCACTGTCCGATTTTTGAAATCCCCCTCGTCACAAACAACGTCTTTGCGGTTGCTAGACGATCAGGTTTTTCTTATTCTACTTGTTTGATGTTTACTAAAACTGTTGTCATCGTCTTTACAACTCATTTTATTGTTTTATTGTTGAATTTTCCGAAATACACATGTTTGTTTCGAGATCTGCAATAAGTCTGGCTAGCGCAAGGTTCGCAAGATCGCAGGATTTACTTTTGACCTCATTTTTATTGAAATATTGTTTTGCTCAAGCTATACGTACTTCGATTGTTAACATCTCACGAGCAGTAAACATTTTTTTCTATTAACATAATGTAACACTTGAATCAACTGAAGAAAAGAAAACAAAAAAAATTTAGCTGGGGATCATACATAAAAAGCGTCTGCATTTCATAAGAATACAGTGCAATGCAGATGTTGAAAAAGTCAATTATAACGACCGAAAATACACACTCAGCCGATACATCAAATATTGACCAGGTTGACCACACACAAACGGTCCAGTATTCAGTTCACGAATCAATAAAAATAGCTATTTATGATCACACATTGAGATTTACACACTAGTGCGTGAAAGTGACGTTTGTAAAAATGGGAATCTCACGTCTGTGCATGGTGTCTTGTTTCTAACTTGTTCTTAAGCTGGAATTTTGCGTTATGAATCACGGCTTGGCTTAGATAATTTTCCAAAATTTACATTTTGGCACCAGCTTTGATAATATCTATTAAAACTGATCAGGTTTCGAATTCAGTTTAGAATGTTGAAAGGGTTAGGCAATAATCATGCTGTTTGAGCGTTCAGTTCGTTATGCTTCATCCAAAGTAAGACGTACTCTGATTAACCAAAAAAATGATCAGCGTAATCGGTGACTAGCAATGATTAACAATGACTAACCACATTATTTTACCAAGTCATCGCGATTCACACAGTAAGAAAAGAAACGCAGATTCGAAAAGAAACGCAAAAATATTTATTTTGACGTACAGTTTTCGTATGATGGTGGCGCTAAATTGACAGAAGGTCCGTTCAAAATTCAAATATTTTTGGCGCACTTACTGCGTGAATTACTAACGAGCCTACGACGGTTGACCAGGTTATTCACTGGCCAATCGCATGTTTATCATGTGGTTAATCGGAGTGCATTTCCACTCGGCTTCGACATCATTGTATTAGCTTCGCCTTTACTTAACTAGAAGTTACATATTGTGATGCAAAGATATTTTCAAAACACAGACTAAAGTTCAAAGCTCGAAGCTGATATGGTACTCTTGTACTAATTGAAAATCCAGACAGGTTTGATATGGCCTCAGGTATCGAGTTATTTCAGGTCGAAATATCAAGAAAAGTCTGAGCAAACTGTTTCGATCCTCAGAATATAACGCAATCGAAAAAGAAAAGTAGTAAATCATGAAAATATGAAATTTCCATCCAACTTCATGCAATCGAAGTCAAGACTCACAAATAGTGGTAGTTGTATACAATTCATAAAGACCTCTTACTTCATTTGTTACAACATAAAGTTACAGATTACTCCTTCGTTTCTGATGGGTTTCTGAAGTGATCGGCATTGAAGGTATCTTTGTGACAAGATTCAATCTTTGTTTGGTTATTTATACTGTCCAAAAGACAAAGTTACAACGACCTAAAATATACCTGAAGATCCTGAACAATTCAAATTATTCTGAATTTTGATAAGGCAATTGCAAAATACATGACGAAACCTTATCAGTCTATCATTTAAGTTTATTTTCTTCGACAATAACGTACAGGTAGGAGAAATAATGAATATTTTGCTGAAAGATAAATTATATTTTGAAGATAAAAACAGAACCTTTTTGAATGTGAACGAAGGAACAATTTTGAGTTGAATTTATTTTCAACTCAGAATAAGAAAGATCCCTTACGATGTGTTTTGAGTGCGATCGTGGTTTTAACTTTATCTTTCTACAACAAAAAAACAGGACCATCGAAGCAGCGATTAATTTTAACTAAAAAAAATCTCATTTCTAGAGTTTGAGCAATCTTTCAAATGAAGTTACAGACTTTGATGTTTATAGGTAAGATTAAACGAATTACAGCAGCAGACATCGGCTTAAGGTGACAACCATATCTTAAAGTTGTATGTAAACTTATATTCAATTCGATTTCAAACTTTAACTTTTGACCGCTTAGACTATGTTACTTGATCCTATAACCTGAGAAACATTGTTCGAGGACATCCACGAAACAATGTCCTTTTTGCGCTATGTGTTCGTGTGTTTTGTGTACTAGCTGCTATAATACGTTTTAATGTAACTAAAAGCTCAATAATTTCCTTTAACCAGTGCTATGCCTACTAGTTCTTTCAATACATATGTCGTCTGCACAGAACTGTGGAAGGAGGCGAACTGTAGGTTGCAAATATTAAACAAACAAAATGTACCTGCGCTGCATTAGTAACAATAATTATGATAATTCAGAGTCGAATCGTAAATGGCGGAAGTACAGGTGTAAATGAATTCACAATGATGGCTGGCCTCGTTCAAGGAACCGCGTTTGTCTTTTGTGGCGCTACCATTTTGACAAACTATTATGTGCTGTCAGCCGGTCATTGTCTTTCAGGCAAGACTGCAAGTTCAGTGCAAGTGCTTTGCGGAGATCATGACTACAAATCAAGTAAATGCGAATGATACTAAGAAAGATTTTTTCCCATTTAACTAAGACGAAAAATTCTACAGGTAGTGACACGCCATATGCTGCTTTATATGTTGTCCAAAGCTATTTCATACATCCAAGCTATAATTATAACACAGGTGCAAACGACATTGCTATCATCACGACACAGAAAGCCATCGTTTATAACGTCGCAGTCGGACCCGTTTGTCTACCGCCAACGTAAGCACAACAAAATCAAACTTTAAATGAACTCAAACTATGTACCAAATCAGGAATCTCTTGTTTACCAACTCGTACGTTGAAGCTGTTGGATGGGGTACACTGAGTCATGGTGGGTTAATTCCTTCTATTCTTCAAAAAGTTACACTCCAGGTAATTCCTAATACTCAATGTGCCAATTATCTACCAAATATGATGGACAGCAAAATTTGTACATATGCCTACCAACGTGATTCTTGTCAAGTGAGGCCCTTGAATGTGATTTTCGTTTTTTGTTCAATTTTCAAATTGCGATGTATTTAAGTACGACAGCGGTGGACCACTATATTATATGTTGAACGGATATGTACACTTAGTTGGTATAATACAGGGAGGCTCAGGATGTGCAACAACAACTCCGTCGGTTTGCACGAGAATAACGTCATTTGTTCCATGGATCAAACAATATGCGCCCGGTGCATTTTATAGCTGATTTTGTTGTAATGGTTTGTTGCACTGAAATAAATCGATTCAGCCATAACGAAAGGAATTTTAATCCAATACCAATAACCCATCCAAATATAATCAATCATGACCTTTTGTCGAGACCTTGATACCTATTTCATACCTATATGAGTTAAAGCGATTCAATTAGATTAATCAGAAACAAAAACTCGGGAATTTTTGGGAGTTTCGGTAATTCAATTTCATTAAGTAATCCCTAAGTTCAGAGTCTCTCAGATCATTACTCAACGTTAGTAACATAATCATGCCAGAAAGTGCAACTTTTGAGCCAGCCTCAATGGTCTAAGTAATTCTAATTAGACTGCACGAATAGAAACATTTTCAAACTTACTTACATTGTCAAAATTTCTAGAAGAAGAAATTTTACGATTCAGTTTTTGACTCAAGTCTTTGTTTAACTTGTCTCATTGAATATGTCCTTCTAGATTCTGCCATCCGCATATGATCATCAGAATGTTGATTAAGATCCATAACAACTCACTTATTTGTAAGCCTTCTGTGCATATCTACTGCAGAATCTCTTACATAAAATGCCGAAACGGAAGCTAATTGATAGCGAACGTATTCAACTTATGAAGCAAAAACAGGCGGCGTCGATTGACGACGTCATCATACCCTGAACTCGCCATTGTTGTTCGATACATATTAATTAACTGTAATAAAGTCAACGATGAATTACAATCGAAACACATGCGCTCTTCTCTCGATACTCGTGTTATTTCCGCGAGACAATTAACATTTTTCCGATTCCGATACACCTGTACTAATAGCGGTGACTAAAAATAAATTTGGAAATTGACTTAAAGTTGTTACCTTTAAGGCACGGTATATTACGCACGTGAAAATATTTTGATAAAATTGAAAACAAGTGAAAACTCTTCTCTTTCGAAAAAAGAACCGCTCGTCAAACTCAAAACAACTGGTTCATTTGAACCGATGCATACCAGCATTTAAGCCTCGCATGACAATGTCATGATAACGAAATTAAAACAGATGGCGCTACTTCAATGTAAGTTTGACATTTCTAACTTTGAGAGTACTTAAGAGCGCTGAAGGGTACGCTGGAAATGTAGCCTACATTTGTGCGTTTTGTAATTTTTTTTCGCTGATATCTTTTTTGCAGAGTCCTTTTTACAAAATTTACGACCATAGTTTCGAATGAAAATGTGCTAGTTTCGAATAAAAAATAGAATTGTCGGTGAAAGTCTTATGTGCTTTGAGAAAAGTGTGCCTTTTACCCAAATTTGCACAAAACGTACACTTTTCTCAAAGCACAAAAAACTTTCACCGACAATTCTATTTTTTATTCAAAACTAGCACATTTTCACTCGACACTATGGTCGTAAATTTTGTAAAAAGGACTCTGCTAAAAAGATATCAGCGAAAGAAAATTACAAAACGCACAAATGTAGGCTACATTTCTAGCGTACCCTTCAGCGCCCTCAATTTGTAAATGGCCCCTTAGAGTGTCTTCCCTTGCGGAATGCCATGTAAATTGTCCAAAGAAAGACAATCGTCAACGACAATCTAATCTCCAACGACCAAGAATAGAGTTCCTTGCGTTCGAAAAGCCCTGGAAACTATGACCAAAACCCTGATCGAAAATTTGATGAAAGCGCCTGGATGAAGAACACTTCGATGAAAAGTTTCATATCGAACCTCGAACCTATAACCGAACCTGCATTATGTTGCGACATAATATGTTCATGTACTGTGCCCAGTATTGAACATCAACCGAAACTTTTGGAAGCAGCCAGTATATAACCGTTTATAACAGCTCGGGTCAGGCCTGAGCGCCGCCGAAAATAAGCCGCCGTTCAAGCCGCCGCCGAAGCCGAGAAGGTTCCAAAAAGTCGGCTCCAGCCGGCTTAAAACGGCTTGAACACTTAAAGAATTAAAATGAAGATTTTGCACATAATTATCGTTTAAAATTTTACTTTTTCTCAGTCAACGAATGTAGAAAAACAGCGTACCGCTAAAATGGAACGAAACTTTTTTCAGAGCAAAATGTTAGAGTTCGAGTTACCCAACCCTTAAACAATAGTTATTTGAATCACAAGGGACGAAAAGAAAGAAATTCAACCGTGTGCGAGAGTTGCGGTCCGCGCTGAAGGCAAGGACTCTCATCGCACAGGTTGAATTTATTTTTCACAATTTTTCAACAAAAACGCTCATACGTTTGGCATGTTGTTTATGTCAGTTATTTTGCCCAGACCAATTTACCGAAAACAATCAGCACCTCAATGGACTTCTGAACGGACAATGTGAAGAGAATATCGTATGTGACCTATTGAGTTTTTTGGATTAGTAACACATGGGAAATGGAGAAATTGTGTTTGGGAGTCCCAAATTGAAACTGAAACGATTTCCTCATCACCACACTGGACTTCTTAACAAGACTATTACCCATGCTCTATTATTCATTAGTATTACCAGTATGAAATTGCATTTTATTTCCAATTTTTTCTAATTGAAAAAATTTGTCTTCAGCCGCCGTTTTAAGCCGGCTCAAGCCGACATTTTAGCCGCCGCCGAGTACTTTTTTTCGGCTAGCCGCCGCCGAGGTTTTTTCGTCGGCGCTCAGGCCTGGCTCGGGTTATGCTCGGGAAACTTTTGAGTTTTGCGTATATTTATTTTTAATGAATGTGTAATGAGTCCATTTCGACCCTAGGAAATGCAAGTAAAGTAATGAACAATTAACAGAATGAACATTAATAATGCGGATCAATGACTCCTGCAAATTAATCGAAAATTTTTTTCAGGCTATGTTTAATTCATTCGTTCGCGCATTTATTGGACCTGTATGAATTTTCACACCGAAATACGGAATCGAAAAAAAACAGAATTTCTTAAACTTTTAAGTAAGAATAAAATTTGTTTTCTATAGTTTTAATTCAAAATACGGTTCTGTAACCAGTTGACACCTTTTAATACCGATCAAATCAACAATGTGCTGTACCTATCATTGTGATATATCTGTTTTGCAATGTGTATCTGTTGATTGATTGTTGAATTCGTTTTTCATTTTCGTCAAACGAAACTGTTTTGTTATTCTAACTTTGCAGCACTCAACATTCAGATACGGGTTAACTTGTTTTTCTCATTTCCATTATTACTTTACACAAATTTTGGTTATAACTTCACGTACTAAATATCAAAAATGACGAAGAGTTTGTTCCATGTTCTACTTCTAATGTGTAAGAACTACTTTTTTAAACCACTCTTATTGTTTTATTGCTAGTTAATCTTTTCAATTTTCAGTCCTATCGTTAACATCAATCCAAGCTCAATTCTCTGGCTGCGATTACTTTCAAAATATAGCCATCGGCCAATCGCTTGACATATTTTCGCCTGGATATGGAAACTATTATACAGCGGGAACTAATTGCCGTTTGTTTTTTCTTTACTCAATTCTACAGTGTGATCTAGAGATTGATTCCTTTGTCTTCAGGCTGGCGCGCTCAGGGGCCAATCAATTCGAAACTGACGCTGAATTGCATAGATGTGACAATACCTCAAGTAAACCCATGTTGAATTTTATAATCTCCGATTATTGATAAAAATTAGTGCAAAAATCGTTGCAAAGGCATCACCTTTTCACTAGCGATTATGCTAATGAGTTATCGACGTATGTGCATACATACGACAAAAGCAAGCAGATGAATAACTTCAGTTACTACGTCGACTTTATTCATAACGAAATTTCGAATTTGAATGTTGAATTCAATGAAAAGAGGAAGACATGACAAAAATTTAGATCAAGGGCAAAAGTAAAGCGATATAAATAGATGTAGCAATCCACGACCTTGTCCTGTGACTAACCAAGTTTAAACTTCTTTTTTTTATCATGTGGGCGCCGAATCATCTGCCATTTGTGACGCAACTTTTTTTTGTAAATTTTTCCTTGTTAAATTTTCGGCGTTCAGGCGCAAAATGCGTCACCCAAAATGATATCAGATGTTTTGTGAGTACAAACACGGGGACTTGCGTCACATTTCCCTTTGTAAGGGTTTTTGACTGATTTCTAATGCCAAGAGAATACATTCGTAATTGGAGATTGAAAAGTTGCAAATCCAATCCTTTGTGGCTATCATCAACGTTTTAGCGGGCACCTCCAGATTCCTCCTTTGGTATTTGACTCACCCATTTTTTGTCGCCGAATACAGTTCTGCTTTCTCAAAGCCAACATCGGAGTTCAGCATCAAAGTTTAAACTAGAATATTTCGAAATCCATTCATATTTTCCCAAAGCATGTTTGATTCATTCTAAAGAGCATCACTAGTATACCAGATAAGGTTCCATGAAGGCTGCTCTGAGAAAAATGTGGCCGATTCCGAGCTATTTCAAGACCCAGTAGGTTATCCACAAGACAGGGTCGTGGAATTCGCCATATGTACTTACCTACTAAATTCTGTTGCGTTTTTGGTTTTACGGATCGCATAGTTTTTGATTTTTCTAGAGCATTTTTCCATTATTTTTAGACTGCTTTTTGCCCGACGACAAATCTCACAGTAAGATTGTAGTGAAATTGAAGTACTGTAACGAGCTTAATAATATCTGTTTCTCGAAGGAACCGTTGAACCTTCGTTCAAAACAAACGCTGTTTCGTCCAGAGCTTATTTCAGACAAACTTTTCCCCTAATTTTCGCCATAAAATTTGGACAAATTTAGCGAAATTTAGAGAAAAAGTTTGTCTAAAATAGGCTCAGTTTCTGTCTTATGTAAGTCATTTAAGCTAAAACTCGTCAGTCAATGGCAAGTAGCTTGAAGGATTCTCCACAAACGTGCCATCGATACAGTTTGTAGTCTTGCCTCTTGAATAGATAATTTGCAAAACTACAGGATAGCTTCAGGACAGTCTAGTCCAAAATGGCAAACAAGAAACGATATCACGACACGAATAAAAATTTAATGGTCGTTTGCGTCACATCACTCCTTATGTTTTGAGTTAAGCCGACTTAGTTCGATAATCAAATTGTAACTCCAATAACAACCGATGTCCGTTTCTATTGAATTGATAATAGTATATTACTTCCAAGGTTCCAAGTTGTTTACTTGACGAGTTGGGTGTTATGGCCCGACCCGAAGGGG
>JANTFA010083560.1:0-14410 GCA_026413405.1 Phytosciara flavipes | reverse complement strand
AAATTTCTTTGCCGAAATGTAATAAAAATTTTAAGCAAAAATTAAAAACAAAAAAAATGCAAATATCCTTTGCCAACACCCTTTGTAAAATGTAAACATCCACACTCCGCCTCACCCCCCATAGTCGCCGTGGCATTCATCGAGGACGTAGTTCATAATAGCAACTAACTCCCCACAGAGTGTGTATCTCTATCCATATAGCCTGGGTAATGAATTTCTTCATTTTATGCAAAATTAGAAAAGGGTTAATACTAAGTGTATGCATACACATTCTCTGTCCACGAATGAATGTGTGTGTAGGGATACGTGTGTGTATGTGTGTACTGTACCCACCATGTATAGAATAACATTTAAATGAAACTGGTGTTTTTGTTGGCGTATGGGCTATAATATGTACAGAGAGAAGTATCTTGTTGGAAATTGTTTGCTTGTCCTAATTAGGAAGTTTTTAGGGTTTGGAATTGGTTATAATGTCTTGCTCTGGGGAAAATGTATTCTATTGCTCAATTTTGCAGACATTGAAATGACTTGAACTGTTTTTGTTATTATGTTAATCTATATTCACAAGTCGGGAGATATATTTAATGCATTACGTATACACGAGATTCGCAAATATCTTTGAAAATATATGGCGGGCTCGGTGTTTTAAATTCAAATTTTATCATTTGCCTGCTATGTATGCCTAATAAACAGATTTTGATGAAAACAGGAGGTTTTTGCTGGTTATAAATTGCTAGCCATAACACTGGTTGGTGTGAAATATTGATGTGTTTCAAATTACTATTATGTATCTCGACATGCCTATCATTTCGCACTTTATAATTACGATTACGATACGGATATGGTAAATTTGCAATTTCGAAAGCTGAATTTCAGGCATTAGTCGTTTAGATTAGTTAATCGAGTTTTTATGTTTTATGTAGAGAAATAAAGAAAATTCCTCATGATTACGCCATGCCATTCTAACCAATTTTCGTTTTGCCTGGGAAAATAATCGAAAACCAATCAGTTGAAGTCTTCAGCAATCTAAGGACAATTTTCTCATAATTTGGTTTTTCACTTTCAAACTCAGTGGGACTCCAACTGTTGGAGTCCATAAACTGACTGATTAGCGTTGATGTGTCCGATCTCATCACATCTCCTAGGATCCTAAAACGATGGAAAAGTTTTAGAACAAACCAAATTCTATCCAGAGCAATCTAACAAAAAGAACTTAATGCTAATTTTGGCAACTGTAGTAAAAATGTGGACTAAATGAACAAAGTTGTGGAATCTCCAAACTGGAAACCACCTACTGTTTTCACTTACATACCTCCACAAAGTTGTATTAGAACCAAATCAACAAAACGTTCATTGAAAATTGTTCAATTTGTGACTAGCTCATATTCAAGAAATTAAATTGACATCGCCTCAGACGGATCACAAAACACGTTCTTGAAGGAGAAATAACAGCCCTAAAAATTCTTCTTGGCTTTTTTTAAGCAGATCGTCATGCCCTTAGAGTACAACCAAGTATACTTTCATACAATCGAGCTGACTATGAGCACCTTGGCCGTGAACTGAAATTGGGGCTGGACAAACAAACTGCAGAAGTGCAGGATTCAAGGGTAAAACTTGTCTTGGATGGTCAGCGTTTGGGAAACTCAGACTTGTCTTTAAAGTGTAGAGTGTATGACAAGTGGGAGGTGACAAGTAAAGAGCTTGCATATCCAAGCCGAAGGCGAGTTGCTTAAATACAAACGAGTGTTCTAAAGCATCCAATGTATGATGTTTCATTCACTGCCCATCCGATGGGCTCCATCCGGAAAACTCAATAAAGAACGCTTTTCGTATATCGTAAAAAAGCGTGTTATCAAAAATTTCCGGATGGAACAGGAACAGCGAATAAAACTTCTGCAGTCGTTTACAAATTATTTATTGCATTCGAGGGGGTAACCATTCCAATATTTTTGGAACAAGCCGATGGAAATATTGGAAATAAATTGGGACAGACTTTCGCCAGTGGCTACTTCCCGCGCTTTCATCTGATTTTTTAATTTCGATTTGATGTAAACGCATTACTGATCCGACGATTTACAATTGATGTAGTCTTATAAAATAGTGAGACCTATGATGGAACAGATGAAGTACAAGATTGTGTTTCAAATACAAGAAGTTACTTTAGCCTAGTCAGTTGCTTCTGAGAGCCGTCTTATATTGTGCTGACAATTAACTATTTTCCAAAGGATCTTTGTTACTGTTGCTTTGAAATCTCCGAAGAGAAGAGAGGCGTAAAAAAGTTTCAAAATCCACAGTTCGTGTTTTTAATTTCCTGCTACATATTCCTATCCACATAAAATTACCTGAAATCTAAATGCGAGATTACGTCGGGTAATTTACCTCATTATATTCGCCGTATTTCTAATTTACCACTGGCATTGTGCTACCACCTCTGTTAACATAAACACTAATGACAGCCAACAGACAACGATAAAACAGTATTATATGGTGCTTGTGAAATCTTAATCCACAATGAATTTAAGATCAACATCGTTCAATCAATCATTTCATTTCTTTGCAGGCAAAGTTTCTTAATTAAATAAAAGCGAAAACTTTTTAATTATTTAACAGACGCGTTGATAGGCAAAGTACAAAAATTTTAAATGGAAACTTTTGCCCAGGAAAATTTTCCGTACATTACATATCCGTACACACAACAACTTTAAACTGGAGTGTTTTTCGTTAAATTATGTAAACAAAATGCAAAAATACAATGTTTATTTTACGGTGAAATTCATATTATATCATTGTACGTATAGAACCGACCACCACCAAACAATTTTCCGAACTGTTATAGCACCGTTGTTGGTTCGTTGGCTGGTTGCAACAGGCAGCTTCTCTACTGGCAAAGTTTCAAGCAGTCTGTATGTACGACTTGTTCAAAACGATTGTAATTGATAAACTTTCTCTTGTTAAAAGGCACTAAAAAATTTTCTGCTTTTCCGAAATTATACAAAAGGAAAATGGGAAAATGATACTCTGGGTGGAGGTAGCTGTTGCTTGCGAATAAAAGTAAAGAATAATCAATTAAAGCTGAACTTTAATGTGAAAAATGAATTCTTTTTTGTATGAAGACGAATGCAGATAAGAGCTTTGAAAGTATGTTGCAGTGCAGAATTTTACACTAATAATCAGCCCTAACAACCCTTCGCTGGGTCAGAGGCTAGATCATTATTTTTTAGTTTCGCTGATTGTGGTTTTTATTTTTGAGATCCTTTGATTACCGAAAGTTTTTACTGCGCTAGTGGTAGGAGTAGAATGCCAGCGTCTCCCAATAATTTCCTTTGGCGGCAAGACGTGTGAAAGCTTTTTTAACCAACTACCACGGAGTCAAACCAATTCAATAAGTTGTGTTTTGTATACACGTCTAACAATCGGTTTTTTTCTGCTGCAGTTGGGAATCGAACTCGCATCACTGACAACTCCAATCGTTTAGTGGAAAGCAGACGAGTTAACTACTACGCTAGAATTTTACACTTCTCTTTCTTATTTTTCAGTCTGATGGCCTGTTTGTGTCCAGGACTTGTATCCACTGTTGAATGTAGGCCTACCCGATTTTCTTCCATTTCGAAAAATTCGTTCATCTTTCTGGTGGTCTGCCTCCAGGTGTTGGGTAAGGTGATCTCTACTCCATGATTGTTGTGGTCTTGGTCTAACGTTCTTTTTGCAATGTGCCTGGCCCAACTCCACTTTAGTCATGCTATTCTTTCCATGACATCAACTGCTTTGGTTTTTTGTCGAATCCATTAATTTGTCTTTTTGTCTGTGAGCGTAATTCCAAGCATACTAAGTTCCATGGCTCTTACCGCCACTCTGAATATAATTTCTGATGCCAGGCCCGAACAGGCCATATGGTCAATTCGGAGGATTCCCGATGGACGTCTTCTATTTTCGTTTGAAAATATTTAGTTTGTGCACCTTTTGAAATTGAGCTGTATGGAGCCACCGTTGAGCTTTTTCGAGCCAGTCCAGTACTGTCTCGTTTGATCCTTTTGTTAACGTTGCAGCTCAGAACGTTAGCACTGGAAGCACACATATGTGTCAAACATCATATCAGCAAATTGCTGTAGCAGAAGAAGAAGTAGCAGATTTACTTGTTAGATTGTTTTCCCTTTGCCGCATAAATTTGTGCAAAAAATAGTTTTGCGTTTCCATGAAATTTCCCGCGTCCATTGTCGAAGCGTTAAGTTAACTTCAAAACTAAACATTAAAATTGTTTTTCAATCAACACATTTAACAGCCGCTTCGTTACATGTGTAAATTTGGTACAATTTTCTCTCGTAAAAATTTAATGACCTTTTTCGCTGATAGCTTTCCCCAAAAAAATTTTCAACCAAACTATGCCAAATGCTCCCAATTCACAGTCATGTGTCCACTTTTTGTTTCCATCGTCATCCACTGTGATACATCCGTTGAATATGTGTTACGTATAAATATCATACGTACAATCATTGCTCTTCAGTGCAATCGAGCGAATGTTGCGTTTTTGCTGGCATTTTATAAAATAAATTTTTTGTAATCATTTCGATACTTTCATCCTAACGAAAAAAATAAAATGATTGACACCATTTTCATGTCAGCCAGCTGGTAATTTGTATGCATATTGGAGATGAAATTTTAATCAATGTGTCGATCAATGTTAAAGCAAACAATTATTTGCAGGTGTGACACATACACATAGTTTGGTAAATATTGTACTTTTCTGTCGTTTAGCATAGGTATACATTCATACGATAATATAGTAAAGTACATGAATCTGGACTTTGGTTACACGGTATCATAATATGAGTATTGTTGCTAGTGTTGTTCAAACAGAGTAAACCTATGGCATCGATCGGTTTTCAGAACGAAGAGAATGTCCTCGTCACTGAAACAGGACCAAAATTGACTCAAATATGTTGGGGCCGTCACGTTTCTTTGAAAACTCCCTTCTTATCTCCCCAAGGCGTGATGTCATTCATGTAAGGCATCGAAGTTATGGTCTTTGCAATTTACATAACTCGGAATGTAATTTCATCTAGTACTTCATACGATCGTGCTATTTTAATTTGTCAGTTTGGGAAGACCTCCGTTGTGAAACACGGATCAATTGATTATTTGTTTATGCCCTTGACTGAAGGTCCGATTGGTTTGTGCGTCCGTCCCAAAATCCGTTAGATGTTACAATTTCCAGGAGGTTGTGTTAATTTAATTTACCACATGGAATTGGAAGCCAAAAGAAATTTTCAAATTTTCACCAAAAATGTATGGAAAAATGTTGCATATGGAGAAAAACTTTGGTGTTGGGTTTTGGACTTGACCATACTCGTCCATTTTACTCTGTGAAGAATATAACCTGAAGTGAACCACTTCGGTCTGTTCCAATAACGATACACACAACGTGACGTCACACTCTTTATTGACCACCCAATCCTCCCTAATAGCGTGATGAATAAGTGAACAGCCCCTAGTGAGATGAAAACGAACCGAGTTCGTGACATCATTGGTCGGTTAGTATTTTATGTTGGTTGATGGTTGATTTCTAATTACATCGAATCGGTCACTATCGCTAATGAAGAACATTGCACTTTCAGAGTTTTTTTCTATTGACGCCGTAAGTCCGCTCCAAATTTAAAAAGAAACTTGAAGTACACAAATGTTCGAATCACCGAGCCTGCCTCAGTTAGCTTATCGGGTTTTTTTATTGACCTCTACAACAAAGTGTGCTGCTACCCCAACCAGTTTGATCCGATTGCTAAGTCCTATGAAGCTGAGGTAGTACTTATCTCATTCTTTTTACATAAGTGTCTCAATCACCCCCATGCCACTTTAACGCGACTTTTCCCAAGTGGAGAGAGCCACCATAACCAGTTTCCTGAATATACTCGCAAACTTCTGTTCCTCCTGAGGTATTTGAGACATCAGTAAAAATGACTTGCTATGTCAGCCCGCCTACCAGCAATCTAGCAAGCCTTCACTACCTAAGAAATTTGCATTGAAATGCCTCGTAAAATCAACCCTTGGCAACATTTGATCCTTGGTCATACTGAAAATCAAGTCGTCAATTACTATAACGATCCACCATGCCATGTTAGAAAACAGTCAACAAACCATTCATCGCTAGTGTGGCTGCTGTGGCAAATGCTTCGGCTTGAATAATCAGACCTAACGGTGGTACATTCAGTAATTTCTGCATCATCGCCAACTCCATATGGGCAAAAAATATAACTGAAGAGGCAGTCATCACATTTTTATACCCGAGCACTTTCCCTATTCGAAATAAAATGCACATTATATGCCTCACACCTTCCTGTCAGAGTTGCCCGAAGGAATGCCAAATTGATCAATTCAATTAGAGAAAAAAAGCTCCAACAACTAAATTGATCTGGATAATATTCTAACAAAAATAGTTTAGCAGTTCGGATGAATGGGTTCCGGTTTTGCTCTATTTATTCATTAATTCAATATTATAACTTTCAATCTAACACAAAACAGACCTTTTTTTACTTTACATCCAATTAAAAACATCCGTTGCTTTCCGAGTTGGCTTTAATTAGCACTGAGAGCATAATACGATAGGATTAATGTCGATAGATATAAAGATAATTCCATTTTGTGTACTGTAGATGTACATATATAACGTAATACCTAACCCACTCGGTTCCCAAAAATAAAATACAAAGTCTACCATATCTGCCATGCCTCTTTTTTTGTGACTGCCGTATGCTATGCCATTATTACACACGATGGAAAGTAAAGTCTCGTTCGTAAAAGTATAAAGCGACAAATATACATAACACCCAGCCAAGGATGCAGTGTACAGCAAGCAAAAAAAGGATTTTAGGATGATGTTATGTATACCATGAAATAAATCTACACCACAACCGAATATAAATTTAATGAATTTTTTTCCGGCTTCTTTTCTTTTCCTTTCTGGTGAGAAATAAATACTCTTTTATCGGTCGCGTTAAGATTTTGTTTTGCTTAGAGGCAATTGTGAGGCTGATTAAGTTGATCGGTTTTGATTTTTGCCAATTTGTTTGTTTTTTGACGTTATCAAGGGTGACACTTTAACAAAATCCAAATGAATGAATCCAGTAAGTTTTCGTAAAAACTGAACATTAGTCCGGACAGGACTTTAGCTCTTTGGGTCAGAAGTTGTTGAATTTATTTATTTTTGTTCATTTCTACTTGTGTAAACTAAAAATAAAACGACATCTGTTCTCAGTAGCGACTACAGAAGTAAGCAACGAACTTGGTCGAATTCAAACATTATATGGAAATGTGTATATTGGAATAAATGAAGTAAAAGATTTTGTAGCCTGTTGGAAATGACTATATCCGAGGAAGTAAGAGACTTGCTACTGATACTGGTGATATACTCGGCATTAACTTAAACTCAAAAAATGTGTTATTTGAAATAACTTATTTCTTATCGAATTGTTTTATACCTTCTAAAGTAGTAGATGTTCTACATCTAGCCTAAGCACTCTATGTTTTATCTCGATGTCGTATTGAGTAGTAGCCTAAGGCACAGATATCATGCTGACAAAACGGAAATGAAACTGAATCTAGAATAAATCTGGTTCAGCGAATAATTTCGGAATAGTAGATCTTAGTGACATATTATTGGCCTACAAATATTTAAAATCGATTTTTCACCCTGAAGGCATGATGGCCTATTTTTGGCCAAACGTCGAAAAATGTATAGATTATGTTGACTACTACATTTTTCTTCGTTTGACCAAAAAAAACCATCATGGCTTCAGGATGAAAGATCGATTTCAAAAATATGTAGGCCAAGAATATGTCACTAAGCTCTACTATTTTTACAGCGCAATCGATGGCTATGTCAGCCAAGCAGAACATTTTACACCAGTATGTTACGCTGTAAATAATCTGTGGAGCTTTAGACTCCACACCGATACACTGGCTGCACGTTATAAACAACATAGCGCCATCAAACATCAGACGGCAAGAAAATTCATTGAAAGAATGTTAGAAAATTGAGTGAAACTACGAGTTGCCATTTCACAAAGACACAATCTACGAAGTGTTGCCAATCCACGAAGTGTTGTCCATCATCGAAGTGTTGCCAATTCACGAATTGTCCCACTAAGAGTAAGTCCAAGAAGATTTAGATTTATAAAACCATTCTGCGTGCGAACAATCTACCGGGTCTGAAATGCAGGTGGCAATAATGGTGCCAGGATATAGCGGTTCAGAAAAAAGGTTCTATAGCTGATCCCTCTGCTGTCTGCTGAATGGCACAGAGCAACCTCGTCAGATATGGCTTAAAGGTAACTACACATTCAGTACGCAGATGGAGATTCAAGAAGTCGGCATTGTGCGAATGTGTAGCACATATTTTAGAACTGTACGAACGAGGTTATTCACAATTTAACACCCGATGCATTGACATGGATTGAGAAACAGCAAGTAGACGTGTATCCGATACACTGTATCGTAATTCTGAGCTCACCTCGTCGCAGACGAAATTTTTACATCTATGAAACCGAGAAGTGAATCAATTAATTTGAAATTGGTTTGTGTGAAATGTGAGGGTACAGAAAAATGCCAATTTCACATTCTAGCAAAAATTTACTTCAGTTGACTTGAGATGTAAGACATGACGAAATGAAAAGCCACCCTGTTTAATAAACAATTTCAAGTAAAATAAAGAAATTTTCATCAATATTATTAATTGGCTTCAAGTTCTAAAATGACGGTAAGAAGGGACTAGCTGATTGATCGGCTAATTACATTTTTTACCCTTCCTTATTCCGGTTTCTACCATTAATCTAACAATCCCCCCTTTCGTTACACCACCAGTTTTATATTTTCTTTAAAATCTGCATATATGTTGCGTTGTATATATACATCGGGGAATGGGTTCTGCTGGGTACACATCTCAATTCCTGTTTTTCAGATAGATCGGTTAAGTATATTGGTGTTCATTTTACCAAACCGTTTGAAACTACATAACAACGGAAAAGTTTGAACTCTCTCTCTCTCTCTCTCTCTTCAAAAGCCATTTTTTATGACATTTTTCCGTTCATTTTTCATAATATTTTCTTTTCTTCGCTGAGTAAATTGCACCGCTTTGTGGTTATTGGTTTCGTGCAGTTAATATGTTAGTGACAGACTTTCAATTAATTTTGTATTCTTTAGCAAAGTAAATACCTAACGGCAGCAGAGTTAATTATTTTTCAGTTGGTCCGCTACAGACGCTATAAACATCTATACATAACCATCATGATGCATTTGTGCTGTTTTGTGGTGATGTTATTTTACTACGTGCACAACATTCAGCGTGAAAGTGCACAATAAAGCGGCTATGAACGTTTAACTTTATTTTTCGCTATTCAATGACGGAATAGTAGTTTATGCAACAAGTTGGGAAAAGTGGTACTTTTTGTCAATAGATGTGATGTTATCAAACGAGCGGAGCGAGGTTCGGTAGGTGCAGGATTTTTATTTACAGTTAATGCTTGAAAAGGAGTGACCAAATGTATATATGAAAATCCATTTCATCAAGAAAAGTAACCACTTTTCGTAACTAGTGACGAAAAAGCAAAAGAATCAGTGATAAAATCACCCATCAGACGTAACTCAAATGATGCATGAAAAAGTTTACATTTCGCAACGCCGTTGCAGAAATGAAATGTTTCTTGCCTGTTTTAAATGATATATGAGGCTCGTTCATTTCATGCGGAAGTAGAGTTCGAAAAAGAATTTCTTAGTTCACTGCGAAAGTGCGCCAAAAATTTCGCACGGACTTTTTGTCAATTTAACGCCACCACCATACGAAAACTGTGCATCAAAACAAATATTTTTGCGTTCATTTTGGAATCTGAAGCGCAATTATTTAGTGAATTATATTCCGAAACATTAATAAAACTTCGATTCAATGTGCTTCCTACATAGTACATGACCGGGAAACTTGTATCCACGAAAAACAAAGGTATGGGGAACGAGACATTCTAGCGATCTATCGACAAATTCGCCGTACAAATCCTACATTTCTTCAACATCTGGACGATAGTAGATCTTCTTCGAACTGATGTGATTCTCACCAGATTTATGCATAGAGGTTTGAAGAAATGTTGAACGTTTTGTAGCAGCGCGTCTAGCCGAAGTACTTTCAGATTGGCAAATTGGAGAGGGCCCTGTCGATTCCTTCGTTGAATTTCAGTTGTTGAGTGAATGATGAGTCAGTGTGTGGCTAGAGGTGTGCACCGCCGATTTTACGCCGGCGCACCGCCGATTTTTATTTTCGGCGCGCCGACGCCGAAAAAAATTGGTCCAAGCCGCCGCCGCCGCCGATTCGTTTTTCATCAGAGACATATATAACGTGAGTCACTAATAGGTTCTTAAAATATTGGATAAACCGTTCAAAATTCATGCCATTAAGCAGCGTCTCATCACAAGTTTTTGCTATTCCGGCTACCGGTACTCCTAGTAAGCCTATAGAAGTCTGACTAACAACTACCTTCGTCTAGATTTAAGTCTCGACTAAAGAATCACAACATTTTGACAAAAACAGCATGGGTGTGTGGACGAAGGTAGTTAAGCAAATTTCACAAGTTGATAAGTTTTTGACTTCATAGCTCCGGGCCTATTTGACCTATCCTAAGACTCGTGCATAACGATAACGATCACCTAAAAGATTGTGTTTCGAACAGGAGGAGAACAGACTGAAGATTTTCAGTTGCTGAGGTGGACAATTATACAATGGAAAACGCAGCATATTGAAGGACCTTTACCACTGTAAATCTCTCGTCTGTTCCCGACTTTACCATTTTGATTTGTTAGTTTTCACTTCTGAGTTTGTTTCGATTTAAATTTTTTGAATTTCTAACTTTTTTCCATCGGTCTTTGCAATTTGAGGTTGGATTTATTCTAATTTTTTATAGAAATTTTTTTTGCAATGAACTTAGCTGTATTTTCTATTAGCAAATGCAAATTTTTCGAATTTCGGTTTTTCTGGAAAATTTTTCGGCGCGCCGCAAAGCACGCCGCCGCCGACCTTATTTTTCTTTCGGCGCGCCGCCGCCGACTTTACAACACTCAGCGCGCCGCCGCCGACTATTTTGAAATCGGTGCACACCTCTATGTGTGGCTTTTCGCCATGGTTGCAATAAAATTCGATACATTCATGTCACAGATATCCGATGTCAGACATTTTAGTTTTTCCAACTGACCTAGCATATTGGTCAAAGGTACTATCAAAGATACGCGCGTGATTTGAATAATAGTCTAGACTGAACTCTAGCGCTAAAGCCTCTACATTCGGTGCGTATTGCGACCAGTTGAACTCTCCCAATCAATTTAAGGATATGAAGCCTCTCAGCGATGTATGTTGCACGTTTAGAATGAACTTCAGAAACAATTTTGAATTGTCTCGCTGTCTAGTGCGATAAAATATATCTTCAGACCTACTTCGTTAGACAAGGAACTAGTATTGTACTCGTATCAAAAGAAAATTTAGCCATAAAAGTCCTTTAATTCCATTAAAAATGATACCAATCATCATACCCACAAAAGTAGTTGCTATAAGAAGGTTATGAAAATACTGAGAACATTAAAACTTAAAATACTCATACACTTTAGCTAGTACCCCAAATTAAGTCACTGCTAGCCTCGTTTCAAAGTGACATGGAATTCCAAATTGAAACACATTACTCTCAGCTCATCGATCACACCGGATATTCCCACTTTCCAGAAAAACGAAAAATCATCTTCAGGCAAATACCTGCAAAGAATAACGACGATTGATTCCGTGAAATTCTAGAGGAAAAACCCAAAAATCATTTACTTCAGTAGACTGTCATCGATGGGTAAGTGATGTAGAATGTATGATCCTTTCTTCAACGGACAAAGCGGACGTGGATCGATAAGGTCTAAAGCTTTAGTGTAAGCATCAACTGGTGCTCGCAGAAGTTCACAAATGTCCGTCGTGTTTACATAATTCAAAACTGAAGTGCAAGTTTCCAAAATTTCACCCTGATTGCATCGAAGTACTTCCAGTTTAACTTTAAAACGAAAGGATACACAAAAAAAAGTCAAATTTACCGAAAAAAAATCTCGATTATCAATCACAAAAAACAGCCAGCGTGACTGTACAAGAAAGCACGACAAACCTTGAAATCCGTCATGGAAATCCTCCCTAATCAAAACGACACCGTCAATATAGTAATCAAAGCGTCCGTGTCGTATTATATCCATTGGTACAACATTAACAGGAAGCCCTTCATCACCAGCACACTGTCCAATCGCTGTGATAATCACTTGTTTTTCGTTCATATCCCTTTTCGCCAATTTATTTCGTGTTCGTGCTGTTGTACGACAAATGGCAATTAACAGGAACAAAATAATTAGTCGCGCGTTTTTCGGAATAATGTGGGTGAAATTTATCAACATATTTCATGAGCGTTTATTTTAATAATAACACCGGAGAGCAGCGGAGGCTATTTTTTTCATACAAAACTTTTTTCTGTCGTTTATATTTTAACTTAATGCATACCATACAACATATAGAATATGTGTAGCAAAACCGTCGGTATAGGTAGCGGTATAGGCATGTCAGTGGCATGTTTGGTTAAATTAGCGTGAACGAACATTATTTCGGTTAATATCATGTTGTGATTAATTTATAATTGACGCTTAACTCATACACATTTAAAAATTATTTGATTTAGGTAGCCGGACATGGGGATCGTTTCGATTTCAATCAAATATTTTACAGTTCAAAATTGCCCTGTTCGAGAAATTACCGTGTAATCGACTGTAATTATAGAGTGAAGTATAGCAATTGCGATATTTAATGTTCTAACGATGGTCTCGTGTCTCGTTATTGATATACTTAAGGTTGAAATGTTAGACCGAGGTAATTTAAAGTAATTCCATCTAAAAGACATAGGTTTTTAGGCAGCGTCATTCAAACGTAAGAAATAAATGCCATCTCCTATGCATGCATTGAAATATTAATTTCGTGCGTACTTTTAGAGTGCAAGGAGGGTTCAAAAAATCGTGAATTTCGGCGTAGGTAATTCGTGAATGGCCCTTTACCTTTTCGAATAATCTTAATAAATTAGTTTTGATTTGACTAGGGAAACGAAGGTTAAAGTTAACGGCTTTTTAGTGTCACTTTTTTGGAGAACCCAGATATCTGGGACACTTTTGCGGCTCAGTAAAAAACCTCTTCCATGAAATGTCGTCAATGGATCAGACTTTCCAACAAAGCAAGTTCCATAAAAAAATGTAAGAGGGACCCGTACGAGTACAGCACGGCATATAGTTAGTCTATAGAACTGCTCTGATCTTTAAATCATTTTATTTAAACACATCCTTTGTTAAAATTGCTTACAGCGATTTCGATAGCCCCGTCCGAAGTCTCATTTACAAACTGAACTCTATAGAAAATTCATCAAAGTCAGGTGACATTTACTCGAAATAAAGGCAAAAACTCTAAAATTCAAGATGGCGGCAGGCGGCCATTTTCTTAGGTCACCGAAAACAGTATTACCGCTTTACGGTCGTCACCTTTCAAACAAAAAAAGGTCATGAAAATCGCATGAAATCTACTCGAGATATCGACAAAAACTCTACCTTCGCTGAACGGCCGAGTAGCTCAATTAGGTCCACCCTATGGGCTCTAACTTCCGAGCCCAAGATCCGATTTTGACAATCTTTTTTTTCCTGTGTTGATGTAATCAATACCTTTCATTTTTACTATCTATGAACTTTCTGCAAGCAATACCACCGGTAATATAAAGCTCGACCAGACCTCAAAAATAGCACTATTTCTACCATAACTTTGGATCGTCTCGTTCGATTTAGCTCACCTGGCTTTTTCGATACAAATCAAGGAAAAAAATCAAGATTGGATTCGTTTTACTATAGTTATCATGATGACAGACGGACAGACGGACATTTTTTTAAATGCTGATTTGGCATCAAAATATTCTCTTTTATTTGGTGGCCCCAGAAGGTTTGCCCTTACTCCGGGGTTCGAAATCGAAGAGTTAAAAACGTAAGAATAATGGCATGAGACCCTCGTACTTCGTACGGGTCCAAATATTGCAATTTAACAGAGGTTCTAAAGTTTTCAGTTTTATTTTGAGCCGGTAATTTTACCGATATAGCCGGTTCAAGATGCTCAAGAAAAAAAATTAGTTCTACAACTTTTACCCCTCGATCATACTTCATAGCTTTTTTGCAACTTCTGAAATTGACCACCTACGTAAGTTGAACACTTTTTCCAGTCCCAGTGAAATAGAAACTTTACACATCTAATATTATGGGATATACCTAAAAATCCTCTAAATTTAGTTGGTTTAATGAGCGTAATGGCTACGTATGAGAAATTATTCATTTTAAAAATTGTTTT
>JANTFA010083449.1:0-14410 GCA_026413405.1 Phytosciara flavipes | reverse complement strand
CAAAAAATTATTGAGACATACATTAGCGACAAAATTTAGTACATTTCCAAATCACCGATTTCGCTTCCTTGACATGTCACGTTTCGTTGAGCTTGGTTTTATCAGAATTGCAAAAGCTTTCAAAACAAATATCAGTTTGGTGTTGATCATATTTCATAGTGATGTGTTTTGTCTTCTTTTTATGAAATGAGCGAGCCAATTTCTAAAAAATCTTGTTTTGAGTTCCGAAAAGCTAGGGCTCAAAAAAATAAGGAATTCAAAAGTGTTATGACGAGAACGAGAAATATCCAAAGTCTTTTCAACGTCGGCAAACGAATTGACAAAGATCAGTGCGATGGCAACGAAAATAAAAGTTCCATCGACGATAATTTTGCTGTTTCGGGTGTTGGAGAACAAAAAATTTCTTGCAGTTTTATCATTAGAGCTGGACTCAACTCTAATTAACGGCATAAACTCAAAATTTTCGCCTGTGGCGCTTCATTTTCAATGTAACCTATGCTGCAAGTCTGTAAAGCGATACTTAAATCAAGGTCGTTCTTCACAAGGGTGAGGATTTCGATATCATTTTTCTGTTTATGTAACTACTGCAGAAGAAAAACCATGGACGACATTAGACTCCATCAATTTGTATTTAAACAGCCTGTTAAAGATTAAATGGAAATATTTTTCTGTCTTACATCGAATTTCTGGTTGTGTTTCGTTTCGCAGCAGCACAATTTTAATGGAATACAGCAGAAAGCTGAGAAAAAAGTTTGGCTCGCTTCGCTCGCTCATATCGTCTTTACTTCATACAATGATTAACGGCGAATTTGCTTATACTGTTTGAACTAGACGTAAACTTGCAAAAATTTCTCTACAAAAAGTTATGTGTCGTGGCAATTTCTAGCAATTCGTTGTGTCAAAATTGCCACCTTATTTCTTTGTATTCACAAACACTACTGAACATTTTGAGTGACTGTGCGTATTTTACATGTAAACTCCTAAGGCTACTTGATTCAATCCCCACCTTAATGAAAGTAGTTCCTTTGCTAGAAAGTGTATTGGTCGTGGGTAACCAGTTGTTCGACTCAATTAGTGAATTCAAACCTGATCTTGAAAAGAATTCGGAATATTTACATGTATGTTCCACACGAGAAACTAACAATAAACCCTGAATGAATAAATTCTCATTGCCCAGGGCGCTGAAAACCTTAATCCACCACTGTTAATTTCTACGCAATAGTTGTATGGACGATGTAAACGTACATTTAATTTTTTTCGTTAATGGAAACTACTTCCTGTGTGCGTTCACTGACCTCTCTCTGACTCGGACCAAAAATTTTCACACAATTTCCACTCAAACCACTTTTTTTTGCTAATTTTTTTTTTTGTAGTTTAAAGGAGAAGAAAAAACTCTTTGATGAAGAGATCAAATGTTTATTCAACACAATATCTAAACAAGCGCAAGGGTAAAAGGAATCTTTGTTTCATTTTTTCTCTTTTTTGAATCTGGTTTTAAGCGGATAATTTGTTAATTCAAAAAAAGAGTTTAAAATCAGGTCGTATTTACCTACCGTACCATTTAATAAATAAACGTTTTGTTGTTCGCCTCATCACGCATTATGATAAATTACTCGAATGCTGTTGAATCGTTAGCATTGTAATACCGTTGAACACTTCAAAGACGGCGGTCACATTATTGAAACAAACAAAAATTAAATTTCGTGTCATTTTTTCGGATAAAGCGAGTAGAGTAATGGCTATGAGTATTGCAACAAAAATATTCTCGATGTTGAGAAGGCCCTTTCCAAAAGAGTAAAGCATCAATGTTACTGCTACAAGCGGTTGTCGTTCGCTCGATATTTTATCCCATCTTTCTCCTTTTTCTGATTCCATATTTTAATTTTTCGCTTGTTTTGTTTTCAGAAATGTCTATACCGGCGCATCTGAAGCGTCCTCTATCGCTTCAAACCATTGCTACACAACTATGGGACTTGAATGCTATTCCCCGACCACGCACTTTTGAACTGTTGGCAATAAACTGCAACAATGAATTGGAACGAGAAAAGCTACTAGAATTCACTACTGCCGAAGGACAACAAGACCTTTTCTCGTATGCAAATCGTCCGCGTCGAACCATTGTCGAAACGCTAAGGGATTTTCCCCACTCAACGTCCCAATTGACTTTACAAACTATATGTGAGATGTTCCAGCCGATGAAAAGTCGATCATTTTCCATTGCTTCCAGTAAAGTTAGTGAACGACTAGACATTCTTGTGGCTATTGTTGAGTATAAAACAATGTTACAAACGCCACGATTAGGACTGTGTTCGAATTGGTTGAAGCGATTGAAAGCTGGCGATGAAATTCGTGGTGTTATCAAAAAAGGGACGTTTAAAGTGCCTACGAACGATGATCCGGTTGTTATGGTCGGCCCAGGTACTGGTTTGGCACCGTTTCGTAGCATTTTGCAGGAACAGCAGAAAACTTGGAATGGACGACAGGAGTTTGTTTTATTCTTCGGATGTAGAGGAGAATCAAAAGATTTTCACTGTGGGTAAGTGTTGGCAGTGATTCTATGTCCAAAAGCATCACATTTACATCGATTTCGACTTTCAGAGATGAGCTCAAAGCAATGGAAGCGACTGGATTCCTAAAACTCTTCACAGCCTTTTCCCGAGATCAACAGGAAAAGATGTTCGTAGTGGAACGTTATTAGTGTTTAGATTGACATATTCATTCGATTACTTCTTTGTTAGGTATGTCCAGCACAAAATTCGCGAGCAAAGCTCCCTACTGAACGACTTAATCAAAACGAAATGTGGAACATTTATGATAGCTGGCAGTTCGAAAGATATGCCGAATGCGGTCAAGGAAGCCTTGCAGATTGCTTTAGATGTGGACGAAAATTATATTGAGGAATTGGTAAGAACTGGTAGATATCAAGAAGAAACGTGGAGTTAGAACAGTTGAAATAAATAGACAAATTCGCTGAAAAATGTCAATGATTCTTTTCTGGGTGTAGCTACAATATACGGCATGATGGGCGCAACTTGAGGAACTGCCCATAAATAACGTTCATCGTAAGGTTGGATTGTTATAGATATTGGAAAATGGAGGACTGTCCCACTGCTCGACCCTTTATTCGTCTCTTTCCAGTCTCTACATTCACTCTTAAGATGCTTCAGTTCTCTCAAATCTAATTGACCGGCCAATATTCTTGGCCTAACATTCTGTGTTAGAGAAGTAAAATGCTAAATCCTCGATAGAAATTAACCAAGTGACCGCTAGTTGAGTTGAGTGGCAGTCATAAACTAGAGCACTTACCCCATACACGTTGAATAAATCTGCCATAAAGTCCGCGTACTTCAATTTCGTTGCTACCGTTCAACAAAATTTCAACGCTGCTTAGAATAACAGTTCAAACAAACAAGTGATTTTCTTAACAAATTTTTTTATTTCCTTGCAAAAGTGGTGTAGAAAATAATTGTCGTACATCGAGTGATTTCATTCAGTGCACACCTTGGTCGCTGAAACCCCACACTTTCAAACTACCTGCATCACGTCTTCGATCACACGCCTCCTTATCGTCACAAGCAAAGGCCAACAGATACTGTTTCGGATTCCAGGCAACCGTGAATGTTGCTGCCTCAACGGCAATGTCAGCTATTTTTTCGCCCGTTTCAGTGTCACCAATATCTATGCACAGGTCTTCGCTTGCCGATGCCAGCAATCTACCGTCATGACTGAACGAAATCGTTCGTACGGGCCAGTCCAGTCGCGAGAAAACACGAACACACGCCAATTCATTAGCATCCCACAGTGACACTAGCGCGTCAGCCGATCCGGTCGCAAAATACTTCCCGGTTGGATCGAATTCAATGCAAATGCACGTTCCCGGATGCGCTTTCAGTACATGTTGCAGCTCCAAGTCCGGATAGCTCAATATGTGTACGCAACCTTGTCCATTCGTCAGGAAGAACAAATCGCTTGAATTATTCCACGCAATTTCATTGACCTGTGGAAGGTAAACATTTCGACTGTAGCGTCTCATTCGTGTTCATTCCGCAAAATTTCGCTTACCTCAAAATTGAATGGCTGCTCTCCACATATCTTCAGAGTTCTGGTGTCGATAAATGTGACGAGGTCCTCTTTATTACCAACCGCTATGGTATTTCCATCTGGCGACCAGGTTATGTTAATGTTTTCCCCCTTCGTATTGATAATTGTCGGCAATTTGCCAGCTCGAACATCCCAAATTCGAACGGTTTTGTCGCCGCTGGCTGTGCTCAGCAAATCGGGTAATGTCGCATGCCAGCATAACTGGTCCACGGAACCCGTGTGTCCACGAAGTGTTGTATCTTTGGCCTACTCATAGAAACAAGTCATTCAGACATTCATCGATCAAATTCCATGCAAAAACCTACGAAGCGATCTCGATCCAGTGAAAAAATGGCCACCGATTTGTCAAACGATCCGGATGCGAGTCTGGTTCCAAGGCAATTCCATCCCACAGAATGAACCTGAATATAAAAATCCGGATGGTCAATTGGAGCGTCCTAGGGAAATTCCGTGAATTCGATGCTGTGTGGGTACAACTAACCTTTGATGTGTGAGCTTTCTGTTCTTTGCTCTTGTTGTGTGTTTTAAAATACTCCTGCAGTTCTTCCACTTGATGATTTTTGATCATCTTCAAGAAATCTTCGGAATTTCTCTTTATTCAACCAAGAAAATACTTTGTACGATGACTTTGATGACAAAATGTGTGTATTTTTGTGTGTTGTTTATATTTTGGCCGGCTGTCAACATTGTAGTACCGGATTTTGAGTGCAGACTGCGCACACAACGCGCACATTCTTTTCACGAGATTTTTCGGCTGGGTACGTATGGGTAAGGCGCAATTTTTTGAAATATATTTCGACATTCACTTCTTCTGTTACGCCTTATGAATATTTGAATGCAAAAAAATCACTTCAACGTTTTCAATTAAATTTCTTCGAATGACACGTTGGGTGAGTTGTGCAGGCACATATTTTACTTTGCCAGAAAGGGAAATTAGAGAACATTTTAATTAATTTCTCCACATCTTTAGACCCTCTCCGTCCTCGTCCACCGTCTTCCAATACCTTTAGCATGGCGAGTCCACTTTGGCCAGAGACCCGTTATGGTGAACGTCATTTAAGGACGGCCCCTTATCCACAATATGCGAGAAACAAATACGTCCCAATAGTTATTAAGAAGGACACGGGTTTAAGTTGAGTGGTGGTAGCAACGTTAAATAGTTACGTCTGCAACCGCCTATTAACTTTAGAACTGAGGAAAAAGTCTTCCAAAAAAATTCTTTCAAAGCCGAAGGTTTCATTGAAGTCGTGTTATCTCAACGCCACCATTTTTCGAGCGACTGAGTTCATTTAGTAAACATGGATAATCCGCCTCCTTTTTGAAAATTCGCAACAATAGGACCTGGATAAAACCCGCGAGGGTAACCACTAGTCAAAATTGGTTACAAAAATTCCATTATGGCTAATTCCAAGACCTTGTCCCGTGACTAACAAATTGGGGTCTTGAAATAGCTCGGAATCGGTGAGACTTTTCTTAGAGCAACCTTCGTGGAACCTCATCTGGTATACTAGTGATCCTCTTTCAAACCAGGCGCGCCTACTTTTATTTTGACGGTTGGGTGCACGTTCCAGATTCGTATGATGTGATGCGCCGCAAGAGAGATTTTAAGAAAAGATCAGTGGATTTCGAGATATTTTGGTTTAAACTTTGTTAGTCTCGGAACAAGGTCATGGATTGCTACATTTATGTATGCTCCATACGGAATAAAAGTAACACAAATAAACCGATGTTAAAATGTTACACACGGCTGTAACATCTGTTATCGATACGACTAACAAAAATCAAATGCAAATATTCGGCTAATTTATTAAAAATTTATTCTCAAACAGACCTGATAAAAATTGCTGTTGATATGCCTGTCGTCTGTCACAGGTTAGAAGTCTGTTATTTCATGCATCTCACTCGCTTCAGCGACATTAGATGGAAAGAGTCCAATTTTTGGCAAGTGGGTGGAACCTTCATCCAAACTCCAAACGTTTTAAAACACGATTGTGATGGATTTTCTTTTACTGTAGAGTAGAGCACCAGACGTTGGAATCATTTATAGGAATTAGGGCTCGGAACAGATCAGATCAATCAGACCAGTCTAACACATTCTGTTTCAAGTCGTATCCCATTAAAAAAAAACCCCGTTTCCAAAACCAGAGAGACTGAAATTTCCTTTCTTTGAAAAAGTTTTTTCTTTATTGCCATTCACATCGATCGAACATTAGATAGTAATTGAATAATTTCCATAGTCTCCTAACTTCATGACTTGCTTTTAACAAGTGTTTTGCCCTAAAAGCCTCGCTGATGTTTCTATTGTATCGTAAAACAGAATATGAAAACACCCTCCTCACACTGTATGCATTACACCCTAAATGAACCACCGCAAAATATTTTAGTGAAAAAAAAAGAGGAAATGAAAAAAAAAATGACGAGGCAAATACAGAACGTCCGTTTTATGCTTATACAAATACAAAATGTTGTGTGTGTGTCTGTTGAGTCTGTTGTAATGTTTCTATGTAAAAGGAATTTCTATAAAAAATACATATGGCAAGTAGAGTACTGTGATACTGGCGGCGTCAACAAAAACCGGGAACAATCACTAAAATTCATTCGAAAATATATAAAATAACAACAACACCAACACGAATCATCAAACAATATTATCTACACATTTCCCAGTTTCTTTTTATGTTTTGTAGTCCAGCCACATTATTTAATGACGCCTGCTTTCACTTGTAGAAACTCTTTGATGAAGTCGTAGGTGGAAAAACTAATACCGACTGCTATGGGGCCCTTGATCCAGTTCATGCTCAATCCTTTGAAAAATCCGCCTTTGATTCCTTCGTCCCTGTGTGATTGCAGAAAGAGAAACGAAATTAACATTGGAATTTACTCCTACAATCGGTGGCGCAGCGGTCTTATAATACTCTGTGTAGTCGGTTAGACGATTGTTGCGCGAACACTTGGTTAAAGCTCAGCGGTAAATTTTGGCAACACAGCGCCAGTCGCTATGAGAGCTTTGAGTCAACGAAGAAACAAATTGACCCATTTGATGGTATCTTATCGAGGAGTGAACCATTCACGGATTATTTGGATGTGGTCCACTCCTAATATCTTATGACATTCAACTTCTTGGTGTGATGTGTTCCACCACAATTCATAACTATCGCGCAAAAAAGGAGCTCTAGTGCAACCAAACTCAACGCTGAATCATACACCGGTGTGTGCGCGCAACAACAACTTTTCATCTTTCCACACCACAGACTAGCACAGAAAATCATAAAACCAGCACCTGAAATTTCAAGTCGGTAAGGTTCGCCGTACCTATATATGCTTTTCAAAGTAGAGAATATCGTTTTGTATTGATTTTCGGTGCCTTTAATAACACCCACAGTCTGCATTCGCCGTCGTACAATGTCCAGAGGATAGCTGCTGGATTGACCAATAACACCAGCGCATGCGCCAAACGCTAGCTTATAAAGAGCGTTTGGCTTATTGTCACCGTACACATCTAATATAAAGTGAACAGAAAGTTAGCCAAAATGGAACCCGTATCCGTGTCCGAGGAGTGTGAGCTACCACACTGGGACAAAGTAAATTACCGAAATATTTTTTCTTCAACGTTTCGTATGTGAAGAATGAGGCACCGGCATACGGTATAACACCAAGCAGCGTCGCCCAATAGCCACGTAATAATGTTCGTGGCCCTTCGTCAATCCATATTCGAACGAAAACTTGTCGTAGCGTTCTGGAAAATGTTATCGGGATTTTTTGGTAGAATTTTTTTTCTCGATTTGTTTGGCAAAGTGCATGTGGTAACGGCGCACTTACTTGTACCCTGTATATTTATCCGTTACTGCCATTCGTGCTCGAGCTAAGTCCAATGGGTATGTCAGCGATTGTGATGTTATACCTACGGACATTTAAAAAAAATTAATTTCTTTGACGTGTTTCTCTTGGAATTTCTTTTTCTTACCAGCCAACGATCCTGCTAGGAACCTTCGACCACTTGTGCTTTCACCCCGATCCACTTGCAGAACCTAGCAAATATAAAGATTTAGGACTTTTCTAGTAACAGTTTGAACATTTTCTCCAATCATCCAATCTGTACCTTTTTCCATTCTTCGTGGGCGGTGAATTGTATCGCAGCATAAGGGATGATACGTGCCATTGTTGCAGAATTTCCCCGCCATAATGCAAAAAAACCTTCGTTGGTGTATGTGTTTTTGAGGAACAGAGCTGCCGCTTTGAAAGAATACGGAATATCTTTCCTGAAATTGATTCCGGAATTATTTTTCAATTCAAACCTCTGACTCAAATATCGTTAAATGTTACTTGATTTGGAAATTAATTTTGGCACGATCTAATGGTGCTATCGAACTCTTTGCTAGTGCGCCCGCCAGTGCTCCTGACACCAAACTTACAGGAACCGCTAAACTGCTATTTATGTCTGGAATCATTTCATTTGTTTAATAAAAAATTCAATGGCGAAAAAAACATTCAGGGCACATTGTGTCTTACTAGGATCAGTCTTATGGTGATTTGTGTTATATTTATCTGAGGTACTTCTTGAAATCGCGTTGCCGTCGGTCATTGTGTCCGTAACATTTTTATGGACAACAATATTTCCGTCTCCATTCACTCCTATTATGCTCGGGTTACTAGTTTTTATCGTTGCTACCGATGATTTAGAATCGCTGACTAAGTGGTTCATTTTAAAACGAATGAAGCGAATGTCGGATAAATATAATTTTCCTTTCTTTCTTTTAAACACAAACCAAAAAATTTGTGCGAATAAAGCAAAGACAAATTTTTAATAAAATGTAAAACTAAGTCAACAAATTAAAAAAAAAAACTTTTAAAATAAATCGATAACAAAATTATATTATCACATCACATTTCATCGACTTTGTCGAATTTTAATTTTTTGGTTGGGTCGACATGAAAACGATTTCTTGGTGATCATTCCCAATACCTGCAAAAAACAAGAAACAAAAAAAAATTAATTTCAGGGACATTTCCGACAGTCAGTGTTTCGAATAAGAAATCGAGATACAGTGACGGAAATTTGAGAACCAACACATTTTCTTTTTGGATTTTTGCGACAATAAACACCTTATTGGATGAAGTGCACATAACACATCGTATGCTAATACGTAAATATGTGAGGGAAATTCATTTTTATTTTCCTTTCATGTGTTTCACAACCACCTCTATCAACGCTGCCACTGCCTCCGGGCTTCCCTTGGTTTTTTGTCGGAAACCACTTCCTGATTTTTGAGTTAGGAAATGAATCGAATGGGAACTGTTATGATGACATTTTTACAAATCAGGAAATATGTACTGAGTCGGTAAAAGGAAAGAGTTCAAAACCAGAAGATAACTGTGAGTGGGAAGTTACTTTCACATCAAATCGGGATTCTATGAAAACTCTGGGAATTTTCGAGTTGGGAAATGCAGGCCCGGATTACCTTAAAGGGCTCGACTGAAGCAGTTGATGGCACTCAAATCGTAAACAAATCAACATGAATTCATTGTTTCATTCGATGTTTCGCAGCTTCTTTGTTTAATTTATGCAAATCAGCCTCATTCGTATGAACGAAAATAGAGTGGCAAAGAAAGTTCTCATTAGTCAATTCGATGGTACAAGACCCTGAGGCCGTCCAAAAAAAAGGTGAATTGACTGCGATGAAGGAGCTGGGCATTCGTAATTGGAAAGTTGTTGCCCAGGATCGCCAGACATGGCGTAATGCTGTTGTGCAGTCAGCCAAAACACGCTTGGGTTCAAAACGGATGTTCAGTAAAAGTAAGTAAATCACCATTGATATGTTGCATAGAATGTTGTATGTGCAAAGTGTTCTCTTAGGCACAAGATGTGTCGCCAATCTTAATGAAGCTTTTTGCACTTCACGAACGAAAAAAAACTGGATCCGAAACCAGCAAATTGTCGTAATTTTACCTTTTTTGTGATACTTTTCTTCCACCGGGAAATCCAATTTTTTCACCGGGTTATTCTATCGAACTTTTATTGATACTGGGAAAAATCAGAAAGTCATATCTGGATGCCGGTAAGAAAACATTGCGACCGCACCAACTTTAGAACAGTACGCTAACGATCTAACAGATTTAATGATTTTGTTGCTAGAATGCATTCCGTTTGTAACCTGATATTCGTTAAGTCGAAATTTACTTTGTTCCGGGATACTGCAGAATGTTGCAATTCAATTGAGGCTAGTAACTACAACACTTTTGGAACGGAATGTCTTAACATATTTGAATAAATACCGCAAAAGCTGCGGAAAGATTTATGAAATCTGATTTATAGCACATCATAAAGATATCTGCCTGCGTTAAATGAATCCCAGCTCCAACAGTCCCAACATGTAAACGAGCGAAAACATTTACTGATTAGATCAAGTGTTTCTTCCAATATTCTTTCAAAATATTGCAAATGTATCGTCGTCATAATGAAAACAATCAACTTTTTTTAGTTAAAATATACGATGACGGAACCAGTCCTCATATTTATGATGAACTTATCTCCGCGTATTTTTCAAATTAATTTTTATTTTTGCCTCTTTTGTCAATCAAAACAGTCTGCGTGGAATTTGAGGGTAATGTGCTTACGTTTTGTTGGATATAATATTAATCAACTTGCATTATTTATGTAGTTAATACACCGAGTAAACAACACTTTTCGTATCTATCGCTTTGACACAGCGCGATAACATAAAATTAGTTTTTGGGTGGATTGTGAACCTTGTGTGTACTTTCCTTGCTTTGCGCCAACGGACAATATAAATGTTCACTCGTCCCAACACGCACGGTTGCCTTAAGTCTCTCAACATTCAAATCAAAAATCAACCCAATAACCAAAATGGGCAAAGACCACAGATAAAACACTTATCTTCAATATAATCAAGATTACTACCACTACATTATCTCACTAAATTAATTTAACTCAACAAATTTTACCTCAAGGTTTGATATATTTTTTCTGTATTTTATTATCAGCTGCGTGTATTCTCTTTCGGAATTTTTTTTTTCATCACTGTAGAAACTGAGAATGTGGAAAATGAGTCCGGTCTGAGCAGAGAAACATATTATACAGAGTTGAGGAATGGATTTTTCGACCCGTACGAAGTACGAGGGTCTCGTGCCTTTACTCTTACGTTTGTAACACGTCGATGTGGACTCCCAGAATAAGGGCAAACCTTCTGGGGTCACCCCCAGATGCCAAAGCAGCATTTAAAAAAATGTCCGTCAGTCTGTCGGTCTGCCTGTCTGTCATCACGATAACTTGAGTAAATCAAAAGCAATCTCAAAGGGACCTTTTCTCCTCGATTTTTGAGGTCAAGCTCGAAGATGAGCGAAATCGGTCGAGCCGATCCAAAGTTGTCGTCGAAATAGTGCTTTTTTCGAGGTGTGGTCAAGGTTTATCACATATATTATCGGCGGTATTGCTCGCCTTACTTGAGCTACTCGGCCGTACAGTGAAGGTTGAGTTTTTTGTCGATATCTCGAGTAAATTTCATTCGATTTTCATTTAAAGGTGAAGACGAGCGTAAAGTGGTAATACTGTTTTCGGTGACCTAAGAAAATGGCCGACGGCCACCATTTTAGATTTTTATTTTTTTGTCTATATCGCAAGCAAATGTCACCTGACTTTGATGAATTTTTTTTCATAGAGTTCAGTTTATAAATGAGACTTCGGACGGGGCTTTCGAAATTGCTGTAAGCAATTTTAACAAGGGATGAATTTAAATAAACTGATTGAAAGAAACATTGCAGGGCAGTTCTATAGACACCTAACTATTTGCCGTGCTCTACTCGTACGGGTCCCCCTTATGTTTATATTTTATTCTTATAGATAACACTGATGAATTAAATAGAAAAAAAAACAATTCGTCAGTGACTGAAGGGTTTACATTACTCTCATCAAGGTATACATCGGAAATTCCGACTAGATAGGCAAACGTAAATTCACGTTGAAATACAGCTAAATTAGATTGTTTGAAACATTTGGATTTGTAGTAGAATTTGATAAAGTCGGATGCCACTTGTTCGTTGGCAGAATTTTCAGAGTCACACGTTCAGTTATATTGAATGTCTCACGCACTTTATGTTTACACCGAACGAACGTGAACTTTCGATTCAATGAAAATTTGCACAGCTGAATTTCGTAAGGCTAAAAAAAAGCTAAAATAAGTGAGTCGTTTTAGACTGACAAAATAACGTAGAATTATCCGCACCAGTATCTGCGGTTCTGTATTGAGTTCGACAAGCTAACAAATTGAAATTGATAGATCTAAAATTTACGCAAATATTCTTTGTCATTTTCCGCTAATGAAACTAATTGGAAAAATACAGAATTCAAACGTTCTGTGCAAAAGGCTTGTACATATATAGAAAAAGAAAATGCCTTATACATCTACATGAATGTAGTCTGTGGCCTTGCCGATAGCCAAACCGTCGTCTTTATCGATAAACCCGTCATGGTTAATTGAATCGTAAAATAGTAGATTACCCATTGATTTGGAGATTTTCATTTTGACAGGTGTGATGTTTGCAGCTCGAGCTGAGGGCGAAGGGAGTAAGCTCACAAGTCAACATAATAACATCCAAACCAGTCGGTATCTGTTTTTACACGTTTAGCATTTGGAAAATGTCATCAGGTAATGAATAATTTCCCTGGATTGCATCTAGTAAAATTATTTTACTCAAAAATATGATGTAAAATGAAGTTCTTTAACGGGTAAACTGTAAGGGCCGTCCACATATTATGTCAGCAGAAACTGTGCATTTTCACCCACCCACTCAATCAGCAATTTTGTAGCTTCCCTTATGAAGAATCTGGATCATTGGCCGCCGAAAATGTGCCTGAGGCCGTATGTGTGGATGGTCTAGCTATATTTTTTGCCACATTTCCGATCAATAGACTATCTTAAAACAGTGTTAAATCGAAGGTATGGAATCGCCATTTTAGAATTGTTACATGAGAGGCTGTACGTTTTTAAGTTTAGACGACCTTGGAGGCCGTTCATAGATAACGTCCGATACTGGGAGGAGAGGGTAGAGGTCAAAAATGTGACATGCAATGCTAAAAGTATAAAAAACGTCGGACGAAGGGGAAGGGTGTGTGGGTCAGAAATTTTCTGTAGAAATGAACAGAAAGTGAATTTTAACGGTGCCAATAGTCTTCAATGCATTATTGGCACTCCGGTGCCATTGATGATAATAATCCGCCGTAACAACCTTTGATGGATCAGAGACTAGATTATTATTTACTAGTTTCGCTGATTGTGGTTCTACTTTTGGAGATTCTTCCAATACCGAAAGCTTTTACTGTGCCAGTGGCCAGCTTCGCGACAAACCTAAGTTACATCGATGTTGAGCGACATCTATCTACATACTACATACTTCGCCTGCAAGCTGTGTGAAAGCTTTTTCTACCAACTAAAACCGACGCAAACCAATTCAATCAGCTGTGTTGTATGCACATTTGACAATCGGTTTTTTTCCTGTCACAGTTGGGAATCGAACTCTTGCACTGGCAACTTCAATCGTCCAGTGGAAAGCAAACGAGTTAACCACTACGCTATTACTTTTTTTTATTATTAAATGTAGCCGTTTTACATGGTAAACACGCACGGGGGCCACGCTATTACTACCCGATGCCATTATCATTTACCAAACTGATACTTCTTGTATGTTTACTAGGGTCGAGTTTTTCTTTTTATTTTTTTCCGGAAACGCTGGGGTTGGGTGGAATGCAGAATCTCTCAAGGATTATTTCTGTTCAATTGAATTTTTTTTAAACTCGATCTTCTAGTGACCATCATTGCAATGAATGAATGGATAGATAGTAACCGTTTTTCAAAATTTCTTTCTGTTTCATAGTCTACATGCAATGCCCTGTCCAGGCAAACAAAATTTAATTTATTGCTTTATTCAATTTGCTTAAAACCTGTATTTATAGTTGAAAATTTGGTTCGATCATCGGGAAGCTAAAGGGATGTGCCAGCCGAACAGAAAGCTTTTTCGAAATTCTTTTCTTGCTGACTCTTATAACTCTTGAGTCGCGCTAGACATTAGGGCAAAGAACGATCAATGTTCACTAATCTTCTTCTTCTTCCTCGCTCTATTTTTTTTATAAATGACTATTATTTACCACTTTCAGGGTCAGCGTTTAATTTAGTTTGCTCTATGGCCAGGATGTATTCCCATCGATCGTGTCACAGACCTCATATTCGCCATTATTTCTCTCTCTCTCTTCTTGCGTCGACCCATACCGCTGTTGCTGTTGTCGCATTTGGTTAGC
>JANTFA010083337.1:0-24983 GCA_026413405.1 Phytosciara flavipes | reverse complement strand
GTATCAAATTGAAACGAAATCATTTTTGTTTATTTATCATAGATGACCATAAGTTTTCCAATGATTAGGATTTCAATTTAGTCTCTATTCAGATAAACTGCAATCACATTTTGAGTAAATGAGAGAACTTTCGCAGGGGCCAGGTAACAAACCAGTATACATTAGGTGTCGCCTACGGCTCGGATATACAAACTCTACCTTTGTCAAAATAACATTTTAAAAATCTTGAATTTGAATTTATTACACCGACAAGACTGGCCGAATAAAAGCTTATCCATAAAATTTACAACTAGACATAACACTCGATTATACATCACAATGGTCAGTAAGTCAAAACATCACATTCTATCTAGATATCTACGTTAAGCCGTTCCATGATTTCACTCTTCACAATGTATCTCGTCACTATCGCTTTATGTTTGTTGATGAATGGCTCATGCGGTAAGTATTCAGTTGATACCCTTGGTTCAACTAGCAGTTGCAGTGTTGAGTCTCGAAGGTTGTAGACGCTCTCATTACGGACGAATTTCGGTGAGATTATGTCGTCAGTAATGTTTCCCTTATATATGTCGAAGGCAAGCGCGGCATCAGCTAAAGTCCGTCGCTTCTCCAAACTTTCCAATTTCAGCAATTTACACCGATCTTCGTATTATGTCAATCTGTATGTTGTTGCATTAGTACGGCTTTCCAGTAGATAGATGACGAATTGTTTCTGTACGGATTCGATGTCATCAATGTATATTTGTGCAGTTGGGTTCCATTTATAGTCGACGCGAATTCCAACCTCGATCGAACGTACGCTATATAGAGAATTCGTTGCGTTTCTTTGGTGAAGCTTCCGTTAGAAAAATGTATTAGCAAGGATGTCACTTTCTCAACTATTCCAATATGTGACTACTTTCGTTTCGTATTGCCAGATACTTTACTACATTTTCTACTTCATTTGTTTTACACTCGAATAAAACGAATTTCGAAATTTTTTCTGATTTTGGAGTTGTTGTGGTTTGTTGATTTGTCATACGCATAATTTGTTTAACAAAAAAGTAGAACCAGATCTTTTGAGAAATCACGAAACATGTTCATATACGAATCACAAGAATAAAGTAAACAAACAAAGATTAGGTATATGTCGTTACAACCGCTACCATTTAGTGCTGGGTCTGGATTGAGTGTACAGTTTTGTGCTCGCTTAGTGCTTTCGAGTAGTTTGCACTCTTTGGCTTTATCAACCAAATAAAATCGAATTGGAAAGCTGATAGGTGACATTATGACTTATATTTTACTGCTGGTGACTGATCCCAACCCCATATTATGTTCATTACATTTTTTATCGAGTAAGTCGTTTTTAGCATTTTAGAACAACATCAAAGTGAGCTACGGTTGAGTACTAATTTAGTGCTGGAAAATGTGGGCCGGTCTCGAGTCTATCCATACTTACCGAGTTAATACAGTTTTAAGAAACCGACACTATCAAACTTGTGAGCGATTTCATTTGCCTGGGTTAAACGTGAATAAACATAAAATCAAAACACTTGGCCACACTTTTACTCTCGAATGAACTGCCACTAGCTTGGCAAAGTTTTGATATTCAAACCTGCTCATTCTGGATACAAAGATCTAAACAAATCGGTAATTAGCAGACGTGCGCTTATCTTTCAGTTAATTTGTTGTTAACTAGGCGATCGGTAGACAGAAAAAATTTGAAATGAAAATTGATTATCATTATATTGGCCTCACGTCTTTAGAGTCAATTCAGTTTAACATCGAAATCTGGATTGATCCAATTTTCGGTTTTTATTTGAGGAAAAAAGTTGTGTTTACAAACAGTAAACAGTTGACATGTAAATATGTTGGTATACCAGCGGAAACCGGTTATCCACGCGTTTAGTGCGACATCGGCTTATGTCAGATTGGATCTGTTGATTGGATTGCTATGCCAGTTTCAAATTTTCCGATTCGACGAATTACTCGCATAATGCTGTTTGGTATAAGCCTTTGCCGCACTAAATGCGTGGATTGATCTTTGAAATATTAGAATTTTAATTGGACACATGGCTCCGAATGAATCATTGCTGCAGCGTATTTGAGGAATTACTTTAGGTTATTAATAACAAATCATTGTTTGGCATCTAGTTGTCGTGTTGGTTGTTTTAGATGATTTTTTTGTGGTTATTTTGTTGTTTAATGCAACAAATGGTTTTTTTTGCATTTCGTGTTTTATGTACTCAGCCACTGGGGCATGCAAGAATGACGCTCACCTTTATCAGTGCTGTCAGCACATTTGAATCATCAACAACTCGACTAAAATGCATTTTATAAACTCAAATATGTGTTCTACCCCCTAAAGAGACCTTCTGATTAGGGGAGTAGAGCACACATTTCAGTTTATAAAATGGATTTTGGTCGAGTTGTTGATGATATAAATGTGCTGTCAGCACTGAAAAAGGTGGACGTCATTTCTGCATGGCCCCTGATGTGATTGTCGTTTGCTGTTTAAAATGGAAATTGAAATGCTGCTACTCATTGAGATTACTTCTTTCTGATTGTTATCCTCACGCGGTAAAATTTGAATCCTCATTGAGACTACAATGTTCAATCATTTTCTTATCTTCACATGAAACTTGAACTGTCATTCTATACAGATAATCTCTGGCATTAAGAAATTAAAACTCCAAAGGATTCCAATTTCATAAACCCACCAACATGTCAATTAGTCTTCGGTAAACCCATATAAAAAGTTCTAAACAAGCCTGCTGACCATTCGTATATGGCATACGAATACGACCAAAGAAAACACATTTTGTAAGCGCGCAGTTAATTAAATTACGTCCACCGATTACAACATGAATCGATAGACTGAGTAAATATTGTAAATTAAAACCAAACCAAAATTACTTCAAAAAAAAAACCCAAAACAAAATTTAAAGAAAAATAAAATTGTTTACCTTAAACATTCCATCGGCAGTTCTATTATCATCTTGAAGAGGGACAACCGTAGCGCCCCTGTAGGAGTCCCTTCTTCCATGCTAGATTAAAAACAAAATTAAGCCATAACAAAAAAAAAACTAACGAGAAAAAAATCGGATGAATTCGGATGATTTTGAAATAAGAACAAAAATCAAATGCATTTTTTTACTTCACAAAAAATATAAATTAAAATCGAAGAGTCGAGGTGTTGTACGTAAATATGATCAATTCATTATGAGCAATTCAACACTCCATGCCAAACACTACAAAAAAAAGCCCGCTCAGAGACACAGCATTCGGTCGTTTGTGATTAAAATGTTTGCAAATACAATTTTAATGAAAAATATTTCCCGGACGACTTCAATTTTGCGCTACCGCCGCTTTTTATGTTGTCGCATAACTCATTAATTATTAGTCTCGTAGACTATTCGAATGCATTTTAGCTTTGATTTTCAATGGCCGGGACATTTTATCGCCATTATTCAACTACATATAAATTCGATCGGTAATTAAAAACGTTTCATCGTTTTCCATATATGCACCAATTAGACCGCAACATGCGACACAATATGTGGAGCACGACGACGGTTTAGGAATTATTTTGCATGTTTTACAGTTAAATTCTTCGATCGTGGCAAAACTATAAGGGGTCATGCAAATAGTGCGCACGCGAACCTTACAACGGAAATTTTATAAAAAAAATCGTTCAGTCATTGAGTGTTGAACAATTTCGACATGTTCTATCTCCCCATTTAGGGGTGGGGGGGCTATGGATTGCGTAGAGCATATCAGATACATCTTTATGTGGAGTTTTACGAAATTGCCGTTGCCACACTACTAAATTACGTACGTAAGTGGGCATTTCGTATTTACGTAATTTCGTGTAACTCATCTTGGATGGTACTTCCGGGTATGGGAATTAGGTCTATCATCTTCAGGAAACATCCAGATACACATTTCAGTTCTTTTACCGTCCAACACGGCTATTACGTAAATACGAAAAGCCCATTTACGTACGTAATTTGTAAGGTTCCGCGTGCGCATTATTTGAATGATTACTAACTGCAATATTCCTTCCAATTAAAGGGACCGGTGATCGATTATCATTCGATAAATAAAAGGAAAAGTCCGCATAGTAACAATATTTCTATGCCGTAGAATTGTTCAAACAATTGCGCTGTTTCCCGGATGGGTGGCATTTCAAGTAATTATATGTTGTAGCAGAGGTAAAAGGCACACACCACTAACCAATGATTATGAGTGTTGCAACGATAGCCCACACGTTTGAGAATTTCCTTTTTTCACACGCAAGTATAAATCAACGAAAATTGGATTTATTTTTAGAGAGATTTTCCATTATTTATAATGTCGCCGACCGTCGTCGTCGGTAGTGAACCGTGTTGAGCCTAAGTAAACACGTCATTAATTATTTAGCGTATGTGTTTGAGCATATTTTCGATAGTTAATTTACACATTGAATATTCCATCATTTATTCAGGTTGCGCTCGATATACATTGTGTGTGATTAACAACCGACAATTCTGTCCTTCGGACATATGGACTGATGATGGATGGAGTATAAAATGTGAGGAGTTCTTTCGTTTGTGTTTGGAAACAACATATTATCACCCTTGTAGGCTGGACAACCAACAAGAATCACTATCACACAATATTTTTCTGTTGTGTTTTTCTTCTTCTTCTTCGATGGAACGGTTACGTAACAACATTGTGTTCCATTGACGTCGTCGTGTATGTGAAATTTTCAACTCGATTTTCTTGATATTATAAAATGATTGCAGACAATACATGTCTTAACTGTGTGTAGGGAAAATCGATAGAAATATATATTTCTACGGAGTGAATTTACTTAATTATCTCGGATCAAAATAAATAGATTTGTTCCAGCCTGATGCCTCTTCAGAAATTTCGTAACCGAGAAGAAGAAGAAGAAGTCGGTATACGTACAGATCTCGGCAACATTTTTCCGTTCTTTTTTTTCTTCGTCTTCTTCTTCGTTCGTAACAGAATGAAAAACATCTTTTAAACACGTATTTCATCTCCGTTAAATCTCTAATCTTTAACCACCCGGGAAATTTTGCTTTATATATAGGCCGTGGTAACAGCCAACAACAACACCACCAATTTATCTCATGATACACCATTTTCCAGCCCCATATTCTAGAATTAATCATTCAAATGAAAAACCGAATCAAATGGTTTTTGTTTTCTGTGAATTCTGCCATACTTTTGTGTGTGTGTTTCGGAAAACAATGGCTAGTCAGTCGTTGTTGTGGAGGCTCTTTATTAAATTACATATTTTTCCTGTTCATAAAATTAGATGTGAAGAGGAGGAAGCCGACGACGACGAGGATGAAAAGTACATTTTCTTTTGCCGAATCAATAAAAACACCCATCGGAATGTCATGATAGTAATTGTATTCAATGTAATGTATATCTCTATGTAGTGGGAACGAGCGACGACGTATGAGGAGGGTATAAATTCATACGTATAGAGTGATATAGTAGTAGATGGGAACATTTTTTTTTGTTATAAGATTCAATCGATTTTCTGTCGTCCGTGTATGTATGTACACGCTGGCTGAAACATGCGCAATGGAACCCGGAAAAATATTGCTGAGACCATGTTGTAGCTAAGTGCAGTAATAATATACTAACGGGAACGGGGAAAATTTACGGTATGAAAGAAGAACAAAAAAAAAACAGGGACAGTGAAATGCACTGTGAGGATTTTTTTTGCTTTCTGCTTCTCTCTGCTGACACATACCGTAGGGTGTTTTCAGTATTATGTAAGCGCCTAGTTCATTTCAGATAACATTTTTGTGATTGTTTATTGGATTACCATGGGAACATGTCAGTGGCGACGACGAAATGTTGGAAAATTTGCATTAACTTTGCATGGATTGCATGTACGTATCCACCACGTACTCATTAACTTTCATTTTATTATAAATAACACGAGGATAATGTAATAACGCACATCACAGTGTACCAGAGGGGGTGTGGGTGAGTATACACGAAGCTTGAAAGGCAGGAAGGAGGAAGAAAGGAGCTTCACCGCATTTCATATTGGCTCGTCGCATAAATACAACAGCTTTTCATCGTAATAAACTTGGCAATTAATTGAAATTTATTCGATGATCATGTAAATCAATTAAAGCGCTCAAGTGTGTGTGGTGTTAATTCCATTTTGGTATGCCAATTTAATATTGTTTGAATAGAAACTGAGATTATGTAATCACATTATTGGTTGTTGTGTATGTCGTGCCTACACACATCCTATACACACAGCCAGTAGGGTTCTGTTTCGACATTAGCATGGGATAGATGATTGAAATTGAATTGTGGAAAAATATGGGAAGATCCCAAATTTGTCCAATCGATTACCCTCTTCGGAGCAGAGAGATAGATAGATAGAGAGAGAGAGAGAGAGAGCTGTATGTCTATAATGTCAGAAAAACGATTGTAAATATTATCTTTTCATAGCAAATAGCCAGACAGACAAGTGTACGTGTCCTTTATCGTATTAGATTTTCGTGAATTTTCCACACACTTATAAAATATGTTCTGCACGTACGCCTCATATTTGAAAGGAAAAAAAAACCCCGATTCGTATCGAACATAAAAACTGTAACTGATGACAATGACAATGAAAATAAGCAGCCTGGTAGCCTCGAGAGTATAGGTATACGCTTCGGAACAAATCAACATTATGTAACAATGAGATCGATTTACATACAAAATCATAAATTCCATTTTAATTGTCAATGTCATGAGAATTGCTACATTAAATTGGCATGAGTGGCATCAAACGAATCATTCTATAGAAATAAAATTAAATCGTTTTGATCGTGGAAGCAATACAATATTGCATTTTTGTATTCAAGCGTTCGATGGAAGAAGAATCAGGCAAAATTCCATTTATACTTTTCGACATAATAAACAAACAAAGAAACAGCACCGACGACGCTTATTTAGGTACACATTGTAAATTGTGTTTACGTATATTTCGTCGAGAGTTTAAATGAAGCAAAATATTTTATTCAAATTTTCTCAATTCATAAATCAAAATGTTATGAATACTCGTTGGACTGAATGCGGTTCAGAGAAAATCTTATTACGTTTTTGTAGCGCAAATTCTACACGGCATACACTTGGCTTAAGAGTAAAATTGAGAAAATATTTTTTTGCAATTTCGGTGCATAATCATCACTCTTCCATGCATTATGTGGGTTCGATGTCATATGAGACTAGATTTTTTCACTGACATATTTGATACAAGCGATAGCGTGCGAGAAAACTTTGCGTTTTGTCGCACTAGTGCTACGTTATCGAGCCGTTATCTTTAACTAGCAGCCAAGTTTCGAGAGCAATCAACATCCGAAAATTCTGGATTTGAAAGCAATGACTGAAGCCATTCGGCTATAGCGTCACACAATTATTGTGTCGAACGCATTGATCGTGGATATTGTTTACGTAATTACCGCACTGGCGCTTCCGGCAAGTCGGTCTTCTGTCAAAATCTTGTAAATTGAAAGCCCATTCAACGCATTTGAAAGGTTTACAAAAAATTTCATAGTTTTTCAACATCTATGCGTACGAACCGTACAAACGTAGAAAGAAACCAACTAAATTTTGTTGTAAACTTTCAAATTTAGCGTGAGTATCATCCACAATCAATTGTTAAGGCGTATACAAAACAGCGCGTCGTGGCAACAGATTAACGAAAAATTGAAGGCAGAAAGGGGACATGTGAATTAGCGAATTATAAGAAAAATGAAATTTGATTTTTTCTACTGCGTTTCGAATAGTCTGACGAATGAAATCGAAGTTCGTGATCCTTGAAAGGAAATGCTAATCGTCCAGGTAGCTCAATCGGTAGAGCGTCGGACTCACAAGCCTATGGTTCACGGGTTCTACTCCCGGCAGAGACATTGTCCATACGGTTTTTCCTAATCATGAAGATGATTAGTCTTGGCTGTAAAGCTTCATGCTCGTTGCGCTCTATCGACCGCAAGGTTTCAAAATATTCGAAATAATACAAAAAGTGATATCTAATGGATGGCCACTTTGACAGAAAAAATTGACAATTGACAATGACTAGCTCCATCTATCGGGAACAATAGGAATCAGTACATTCGAAATAAGCGGGAACATTTGAATATCACCAGCTGTACAATGGGCCCAACGGTGGTCTCCGTACGAATCTTACTCCGGTAAGATGGCTGGAGTTAATAAAAAAAATCGCCAGCTGATCGGAAAGTAAGATAAATTACATTTTTCTTATAATTCGCTAATTTTACACGTTCGCTTTCTGCATTTAACTATTGCAATACAACGCAGTGATAGTAAAGTAACTGTTACAGCAAATCGGTGTTCACTTCACATCACATTGCAATGTGAAAAATTATGAATGAATCTTCTAGATCATTCGAATCAATTTATGTTTTCATTGGAATGTTTGACATTGGAAAAGGTGTGGTTATAAGCCGAGTTGCAAAAAAAAACGTTGTTTCTACCTCAGTCGATAAGCCACTATTTTCTCGCACACGATGTCTTGTCGACCTCTCGGTTCCGCCTCTAGTGCGAGAAAATACCGGCATACCGTGGTCGTAGAAAAGTGACGATTATTGCGATGATCATATATTCGTACAACACCCGGAGCGATCGTTTCCCCCGTTTTATAAACATAACAAAATGCAAGAAATCAAATCAAATGCCATTTTGTATTCATTGGCATCGTTATGGGGTTTTCTATTCGATGGTAACACAATTCACTTTTGATGAATGAAACATGTCTTCTAATAATATTTGCAAGCACAAGCATAACAACAACGAACGTAAAGTAAAAATATTGGAACAAAAAACATGAAAAAAAGAAATGAAATTCTGACATTTTATGCACAGAGGAATCAACACACATCACTGGGTTGGGTATGAACAACAAAAATATAAATTTGTGGGAATTTCTTTTTCTTCTTTTTTTCTCTAACGAACAACAAAAGCGATTCGAGCAACATTTTTAAATTAATAACATTTTGGAAGATAAAGAAACGTTCAATTCTTACGTTATATTTTCAATTTGACCACTTCCGATTCTTACAAACAAAATTTAGTGCTTGACGGTTTCTTTTTTCTTATAATTGTGCGATTAACAGTTGAACTGCGTATGGAAAAAAGATTGGAAATTGTTAATTCGTTTTTTATTTTCACTCTTCTATTTATAAATCTGAATAAATATAATCAATGTCTCGACCGTCGAGACTCGACGTAAACATTTTTTTTCTTGTTTTTGCATTTATTTGTAGAGAAAATTTATTTTTAGAATTCAATTTAATGTGTTTTGTGTTGTTGTGTGATTATGTTGTGTTGTCGAGTTTTCGTAGTTTCAGTTTCAGTTTAAAAATTTTCTTTCTCGTTTTCTTACTCTCAAACACCATGAATTTATTGTAAATTTTTGTGATAAATAAAATTCGCAGTGCACACAAACACTCGTTATCAATATTGTGAATAAAACAATATTCTCAACCGACCGACTTCCGTTCAACTATGTAACTCAATTCACTTCGGTATATATTACGCGACCATCATTATGTAACAATCCAAAAGGGAAAAAAAACGAAGTTCTGTTGACTATCGAAAATGTCAGAAATTAACAGACAGCAAACGGAACATTTTTACCAATAATTTTCAACACGCAATCGTGGAACTGGGAAAAGGGATGACGTGTTGATATGATACGATTCCGATGGACAAAATAACATAGCTGCGTGTTGTTACATCGTCACACAGTTTTTTTTTAGTCTTTTCGATCTTAATGCCCCCCAAATCATTCGGAAAGTTCAACACTTTTGACATATTACACCCAAAATCAACAGTTTGCAACAATTTTTCCGAATCGAAACCATGTTCTGCATGTTGAATAAAATGGTCCTTTCATCCATATCAGATCAGACATGTTCTCGCAAAATGGAGAAAAACAAATTTTTGCGTTAGAATAATATCTCGATTCCATCACATTAACATTCTCTCGAATATTATAAATCATTTCCGTCCATACTTCATTCCTTATAATCCCCCCATCGATGTGCCATTTATGTCTAAAAAAAAATTCTTTTTTTTTTCTTTTTCATTATTATAATAACCGGCCCGGCAACCCTAATACACATTGCGTGAGTAGACACGATTGGGCCGTTTCCTTTGGCTTACATAATCTTTGTAACGAAGGAAGCAACAAAAAAAAAGAAGACGAGAAGAACGAAAATATTGAAGGTTAATCCTTTCTACCATTCACATGAGCTGTTTGCATTTTATAACCGAACCTTTTTGTATATTATTGTGCCGAAATGTTACGTAAAGAAAAGACGATGAAAGATAGGCCGTTTATTAAACATGTATACCGGGGGTACATTAAGCGTAATAACATGTAGCTCTCTATATCAGATCAACTACTTTAAAACGGTTCGTATAGAGTCGTTGAGCTGTTTCGTTTGTAAACTGAGCTCTCATACATTCTTAATGCAAATACTTAGGGTATAGGCATAACATACATCCCCCAAGCATTTGCATTGTTTATGCCTTGAATTTACCTAATCACAAACAGCAAATGGACGATTACTGAAAGAATGGAAATCTGACGCACAATTCGTTTGGTATAGGAACAGAACTGAATAGGGGGCGTCAGATTGAAGTACGGAAGCACAAATGACTTACATTTTTGTTCCCGTTTATGTTGGGCATTCCGTTTCTGTTCAAAAATATTACGACCCCTAGTTGTTCTAAGTGAAAAACCAGAACCAGAAAACCAGTTAGAATGCAACTTCTAAAATGGAAAATAACCGGAACGACACACGACCCAATTCTTCTAAAGACACCGCAATGGTTGGCCATAATTACGAGTACTTAAAGCATGGCAATTAAATTGACATCTAATGTTTTTTTTATCACACTGTTGGCTACCGTTGAAGTGTTGAATGGACTTTTGTCAACACACTCAGTCGTTTCATTTTACACTGATGTGTGTAATTGGATTGTGATAAGACATTTTTTCAATAAAATATAAGCCGTCTGCCATTGAATGACAATGACAACTATGCAAAGATTGGCTAACCTACTTTGAAAGTAGTGTGATTCCTTTTGCAAGCAGCACTCTTATCAATGCATTAAATAAATATTCAGCGGCAACGGCTTGCAGCATTTCTTGGAAAGAGAGAAAGAACATGACGTGGAAAACAATTTTTAGAGCAATTCGTTTTCAGCGTATCTAATTACATCTGTTGGGTTCATTCTAATACTGAAACCGCGGAATAAGGTGAATTATTACGTGATATTCTGGTTGTTTGCTTTATGTAAACAGAAAACCAATACAATTTTGATGTAGTGCGAGAGTGTGTTTTTAATGGGAACACATGAATGAACTTTCAAGCAGTTTATTGAAAGGTTTGAGTGAGATGATGAAGTAGTTGACTGTGCAACACAAAGTATCAGTTTCAGAGCAAGTTAACCGTGTTGCATGGGAAAACCAACCGTGCAACGGCTGTAAATGAGACATGAGCAGTGAAATAGTACATTCCTAAACCAGAGAAGTATTTTGATATCTCGTATCTAGATGAGTAGAAGTATCTGAGGGCTTCAGCCCGAGGTCCTTTCACTCATCGTGAAATGGTGTTCACTAGTTAGGGATTGGCTTCATTACCTCACTAGTAAGTATAGCACTGAACAGCATAGTAAAGGTTAAGGTAGTGTTCGAAAACATTTACTTTACCGAACTGAACTGAATTATCTGGTTCATGATAATTCTGAGAGTTCAAAGCCACAACCCCATCCCCATCTCAATGATTATAGGCCGTCCAGCAGTAGAATTGACACCGTGAGTCGGCTTACAATTTACAAAAGGAACTTTCACAATTGCAGCTCTCATTTCGGACTGTTGGCGACATTTTCATACTAAGAGTGCGTTGATATTGGTTTTGCAATTCATTTTGTTCACCAACTGATTCATCCAAAGTTGAAAAATTTCATGCCATAGATTTATACTCGAGAGTTGAGATGGTGGCGCTGATGTGAATCGGCACCCAAAAATTACATGGGCACCCAGACTTGTTTGAAAATGACAGCGCCATCATGCCACCATCTCTCGAGTGTAACTCTATGTGCACAACTTACGATGTGAATGGTTTGTTCTACAGCACAATGAAAACTCCACTATTTGTTGAAATGGGGTCATGCAGATGGTACGCACTTTTAAAACTTGAGTCAAAACATTACTTCGTTCGTACTAACGCAAGTGTGTTGGTAATACGTCCCGCCAGTCTAACTGTTCGAAAATGTGCTAACTGTTCGAGATTGTGTTAACTGTTCGAATGTGTAAACTATCTATGCAATTCCAATGTATTGTTCCACTCTTGTGACGTGCGCACTATTCGAATGACCCATACGGTCTGTTAACACACTACCTAGGAAGGGCTGACATTCGAGGTTCAGAAAAAATGTCGAGATTTTGATCTCACCTAATGCGTTGCAATATTCTTCAAACGCTAAACGACCGACGAATTAACTGAAATCACTAAATCCGAGATTCTAACTCAATTTGACGTTTACGCAAAACCGTACCTTTACGCAAAACCGTACATTCTGTCAAGACTTTGGACACTTTATCACACAAAACAAGAGATGTGCATAAAGATTTAACACTAAAACCGATATACATCCAGCACACAACCGTAACGACGCTATGATAATGCACACATCCATTTAATTAGCGCACCTTGCACCGGTTTACATTCAGCCGGAAGTATTATATAACCCAGAACTAAATCATAAGGTCAATTTAAAGTCAGTAGTTTCCATACAGAACGTGAAAAGGGGCCAATTGACACTAAATATGTATCATGGATGCCTATTCATATGTGGTGCACATTGTATTGTGCATTGTGTACGTACAACAGAAGGTTAATATAAGATGCACTCTGCAATAAATAGCATTGCAATGACAAAAATATTAATTGGATAACAGTGATGGACATGTATAGTAACCGGGCAGGTAGAGAATGGAATAGAATCAGATGGATTAGATTCGCATATCCATATAGTGTGTGTGCTGCAAAGATAATCAATTGAAAGATGTGTGCACGACTGGATTTCGTAATCCGTGACCTGAAAACGTCGATTTTCCTTTCGCTATATCCACAGTGTCGAAGCATACGAAACTTTGATTTCCATTGACTTTTCCATTTCAACATTTTTTTTATGCTAAGTGGCAAATTATTTCAGGAAACTTACTGCAATGCAGTTGAAAATGTTATAAGTTCAAAGGGGATCACTTGACGAACAGATGCTTTCATAATATAAGAGTAGGTTGGTATATTATATGCAGAGCGGTTAAGCACATTGAAGGTTTTCTCGCTTGTTATGCTTCGGATAAATTCGCACTACTAAAGGGATTCATGAAATCTGCCCATACGTTTTCTATTTGTCTACCCGGTTTAAATGAGAACCTTCTTCATCACTTGCTACGATCTTATGTAAACACTTGACATTTAAGTTTTGACAATTTTTTTCTCTATTTATTGTCCACCGTCTCCCCTTTATTGTCAAAGAAACCGACAACATCTTAGGGATATTTGAGGGTTGACGGAGCAAAGAAAACATTGAATTGAATGACAGCGTCTGGAGTAGCTTAATGGGATGGATATTATATGGCAATGTCGTTGCCATTCACAGTCATTACAATCAGAGAACTTTATTTCAACAAAATTGTAAGACGTCCTACATATGGGTGCGCCCATCTTCTTTACCCTCTGTCAATATGGGATTTTCCGAACGACCCCAACACGAGCATTTACTTAGAAATGGAAAAACCATTTCGGGCTCATCAATCAAGTGGAGAGACTTGCTCTTTCAGTCAGTGGGAGGATGATGCTTTATGATTTATCTTCTCATTTTCTGGATGGGTGTAATTATATGAAAATGATTTTCGCTTTTTATTACATCATTTACGTGACATCTGAAAATATTGCGGCTTCGAAACATTATTCAGCTAAAAAAAATTGAGTCTTGACAACTTAATGCGATACTGAGATTTACATAAATGAAAAGCAACGTTTTTAATTGGACGAGATTGGATTTGTGAAGGTTGTAAAGGTCGTGCAGGTGTTCGGCATGGTCAAGCCATCAATATTACCACTTTACCCATTCGTTTCGTCAATTAATAAACTTCTTTCTTGTGCCCTACCCTACATGGAACATAAAGACACCCGAGAAATATGAACGCCTAATGTACAACATTCCGTTCGTTTAATAAACTTTCTTCGATGTAATCGTTCAAATATGTTTTTCCCCCGGCTGCAATTTAATTTAGCTAATCCGGCAGACGTCGCAATTAATATTATTTCCATTCGTTCCATCGACGATATTTTCGCTAACCCATTAAATCTTTGAGAACATATTCTAACACAACGTTTTATGCTACAACCAGAAAGAATGGCTTGGCATGACACTAAAAGAGGCGGAGAAATTAATATTCCTCTGCCTAACAGCCTTTAACAGCTCACAGAAAATACATTAACAATGGAATTTATGGTTAAACAGCTGTAATTAGGTCTCATTCCTGAATGATTAAAAATCCAAGATTTTCTGGCGAAAACACCCTATCCTCATCGTGTCACTATTACATAACCACCGACTTGTGAAAACACATACGGACGGAAATTCTCTCTTTCTCTATCTCTCCATCTCTCTCTCTCTCTCTCTACACACACTCAATCGAGAAAATGTCAGAAAGTTCCACCGCAAAAAAGCTCTGTTGCCATATTTTCCATCCCTGCAATTTCATGTCGAAGCTACACAGACACGGTATATGTTCGATCATATTGGAGTTGTATGGAGATATAATAAGGTCTTTAAATGTCAAATGTTGAACACGAATCGAATAAAGCTTTACATCCACATAATCCGAAGGTACTCAATTATTTAAATGGAAAATTTCAACTGCAAATGCTCGATTTTCTCTTAATCGATTTTTCACAACAGCCACTTTTGAAATGGTTGCTTTTTCCTAAGACACACACACATACAAGCACACACACGGAGTGAATATAGAGGCCGAATCTGGAATGCAACAACGGTGTTGAAACTCTGGAACGGAAGCTACGGAAGTACAAGCAAAATGAAGGATAAAAAGTCAGTCGGGCTGTTCGCTGGGGAGTATAGAACAGAAAAACCAACAGAATGGCCTCTAAAAAACACCACGACATACTAGCTGTGCGAGGTCGCTATTGATTTTTCTGTAAACATTAGGCGGTTACACCGAATCATATATTTGCCGGAATGTTATCGATTTCCAGAATATAATTTGCAGGCTCTCGTCGTCCCCGCAACTATCATGGAAGATGAATGTTGATAGAAACGAGAAAAAATTTTGAGAGATTTTCTATCACCACTAGCCACCACCGAAGGTTACACAACCGCAATGTGGTATTGTGTAATCATTCAGTCGGCCCAGCCAACAATGTTGATACTGTCAGTTTTAATTGAACATTACACACACTTCTTTGTGCATTCCCAACCGGAATGTAAATTAATCCTCGCAAATGAAATTTTTTGTCATAAAACTACTAGAATTCATTTGTTACGAGCCACTTGGATGTTTTGCTTAAATTTTTAACAGCTCCACATAGTGAGAGAGAGGCAGCAAAGACGAATAGAGAAAAAAAAAACTGCAAAAAAAGATAAATTGGAACAACCGGTTTCGAATGACGAGTGAAAAATTATGACCATTAGTTCGACATTTATAAAAGAAACTTTTCTGTCTGTTAGCGGGGGAGTTATATGGAAGAAGAAAAAAAAGCAACCCGAAGAGATAAAATTGAAACAAGAAAAGAAGAAGAAGAAAAAGAAGAATGAACCCCGCCGATATATCTTGTGCGAGAGAAAGAAAACATAAATTTTCCTTGTTGAATAAGCCGGAAAATCGATATTCCAGTTGTAGAAGGAAAACATGATTTTCTCTTGCCTCTTGTTACTTCACACACAGTTGAACGGAAATTTTTTTTTGCTTTTTCTTTTTTTTCCCGAAATCACATCAACGAGACATTTTCTCTTAACAAATAAATCAACAATTTTATTGGCCCGTTGTCTTGCCCATTATTTTTTAGGCCAAGAGGCATATCGCAGTTCATTTTGTGATAAAAAAAGAAGTTTTTTTCGAATCAATTTTTTCCATAAGCATTTCTTTCTGTTTCAGCACACCTGTCTCACCTACCTTATCTGACATGTTCGATTTATTCCCAAATGTACGGAAAGAGTGTAGGGGTTGCGCAACTATTAGAGACCCAAAAAATATAAATTTCTACTATTCGGGTTCTAGTATGGGAAAAAAATTATCTTCAAAAAAGCACACACAAACTCTATTTTGGGTAAATTGAAAAAGGAAAAATAAAAATTTTGGTGGACGTACTTTTTCGAACTATTTGTAATTTGAAAATTGAAATATTCCGTGAAATATGGTTTTTGTCTGAGTGTGTGTGTGTGTGTGCAAACACCAAGTTCCCGTTTTTCCGGTTACTGTTCTTCTTCTTCTCTCGCTTAACACACTGAACGAAATGTCCTTCTTTTTGGGTTAGATCTTCTTGCCACGCAAGAAAAACAAATCCGTTTTCTCGCCACTATGTCATAATATCGACTTATTCTTTGATGTAACACAAACACACTTTGCTATCTCACAATCGAATTTAAAAAAAAAAATTTTAAATTTTAATTTTCTGCTGAAACCAACACAATTTTAGGAACTAAATTGCATTGATGTGCAATGCAAAATTGTTTGAATTTAAAAATTTATTTTATCTGTCCGTTGTTCTGTTGTAGGATTAAATAAATGAATTGAATAAAATCGGGAAAAACTCAAGTCAAGACACTTTACAATTTCATCGACTCAAAAAAAAAAATTTTCCTTTTTCTTCACTTCACAAGCAAAAAAAAATTTTTTTTTTCTTTTTGGTTGGTTGTATTTAAAAGTATATACCGAGCTGGACCGAAATTCTGAATGTAGTGCGATACCTTCTAGTTACGGAATCGGCACTCAACTGAACAGCTCTTCGGCATTGCACGTCGTTCAATTTTCTGTTTTACACATTGAATATGAAAATTTTGTGTTTTCAAGATAAGAGAAGGGTCAAGTGGGGAGATGTATAAAGCTCCGCCCGTGCGCTACATTCATCTATATTATATTATTATCGAACTACGGTCAGACTCTGCGCCGTTGTGACGTCACACTGCGTCACAACGCGATTTCATTGGCGTCGATATGACTGAACTAGGTATACACACACACACACTATTGTATGTGTGTGTAGTGATAACATACCTACATGGAAAAGCCGTGGATTTTTTTTTTTGGTTCGTTCGTTGGTTAAGTAACAGACGAAGAGAATGGTATGGTAGGGCACAGAAGAACAAAAAATATGAAAAGAAAAAGATAGAAAATAAAACGATTTCGGAAAAACGAGGTATGGTATAAGGGAATATATCGTTAAATTAGAATAAAACCGAGAAAATATCATAAGTCGTACAGGAGAAGAAGAAGAAGAAGAAGAACGAAAATTCTCTGTATGCACTTTTGTTCAATGTAAAGGAAAAATCGTTGAGAATTACACAATCGCATGGAAAATCAATAATTTTTTCTCTGGTTTTTTTCTTTTCGGTCGGTTCGTATCAATAAAATTGAAATGAATTGCTTCGTTTTAGGTTCACAGCGATTGTGTATCGGGTTAGTGGCTATTCTTTTGTATACTTTAGACTTGTACTTAGGCACGTACTTAGTATAATTGACAACAACTGATAGTATTTGGTCTTAGTTTATGGAACGTCTGCATTCGATGAGGCAAATAGTTATGTTCAATGAAGGAATGCAGGTTTCCGAACCTGCTATCTCACCCCTTTTCCGTCGAAATTGGATACTTCCTTTTTATATTCGGCTTTGGAAAAAGTAGCAAGAGCTTTGTCGATTAACTGGAACTATTTTTGATGCATCCAAACAACTGACGTCTTCGGAAGAGGAATGATCAGGGTGAAAGAAAGTCTAGTGGAAATGGACAAGGCGGCGCAGTGCTCAGCTACTAATCGAATGTACTAGAAAGGAAATTAGTAGGAGTAGAATACCGGCAGCCTTCAACAATTTCTCGACCGGTAAGCGGTGTGCCTGCACTGAACCCAACTACATTCACATTGGATTTGAACCGATTCAATCAGTTGTGTTTTGTGAACAAGTTTGACAATCAACATTTTTCTGACACAGTTGGGAATCGAACTCTCGCACTTGCAACTTAAATCGTTTAGGGGAAGGTAGGGGAGTTAACCACAACGCTATTAAGTCACTACAGAACCACATACCTTTTACTAAATAGAAGCCAAGCATCCAGAATTGGACAAAACATGTGACCATGAATGAGAACAGCGTTGAAGCTGTCCAATCTTTCAGATATACATTGAGTTCATTGTCAACGTCGCTAACAATGTAGATGAAGAACTCAATACCGGCACGGTACAAGCAAGTAGGTGTTTTTATACATTGGAACACAGCTTCAGAAGCAATCTACTTAACAACACCACCACGAAATATCGACTCTACAAAACTCTGATTAGAAGCGTACCAACTTACGCTTGCGAAACGTGAACCGTAACTGTAAATCAGGGAAGCAGGTGTATTGAACGGAAAATTCAACGCTCAATATGTGGACCAATCAAGATTTACGATTTGTGCGAAATTAGAACAAATGGCGAGCTTATGGAAATTTTTAGAGCCGAAAACATTGGTGGCGCTATCAAAGCAGTGTGACCCAGAGGCCGTGCTAAGAAAAGGTTTATGGATTGCGTCCAAGGAGACCTACAAGAGCTGGGTATTCGTAATTGGAAAGTTCTGGTCGAAGATCGCCAGACATAGCGTAATGCTGTTGAGGAGTCAGACCAAAGCCGCTTGGGTTAAAAACGGCTGTTACGTAAATAAGTAGGAAATGTGAAACTTTTTCCGCAGTCTCATTTTCCTGTTTTTTTATTTGCTCGGTCTCCTATATCAATTACATTTTCCTTAGAATTTGTTCATAATCTAGAAAAACCCCGGCTATCATTTGTTTACTTTTTCGAATTCACACCCTACACACGACCCGAAAAAATAACATTAAAGGAGAAGCCGAACGCTGCTATCGTCAGCCACTTTTGTTGTATTGTTAATAAATGTCGGCGGGTTTTTTTTTGTTATTATTTCGTCGAGAAATTTCGTGCCTTAGGCAGTGAGGAAAAAGTATAATTTTTTCCAGCATTCTTGTTCTATGTACCGAAAAAAGGAAAGAAAAAATTTTTTGGCATGGTTTGTGGTAGTTCTTGTGGCAAAAGCTTTTTTTCAATTAATTCTTTCTTCATCTTTTCACGCTATAATTAATTAATATTTATGCCAGAGTGACTCGGTAACGTTCTTTGTCTTTATTTTGTTGGTTTCATTTTTGAATTGCATGGATATTGTACAGTTCGTTTGTCATGAATTAGAAGTAAAGTTGCAGAAGTAACGCAAGGAGGACCCGTACGAGTAGCGTACGACACCGATCCAGCTAGTTCATAACAGACATACATCTAAAAACTACTCTCGGCATCACTGCATCTTTCGATCATTCCATTTAAACTCATCCCTTTTTAAAATTACTTAGGTCCCATGCGAAGTCTAATTAGGAAATGAAACTCTTCCAAAAATCCTCTAGAATCAGGTGAAAGTTACTCGATATATGAACGAACAACACTAGAGCCCAAAATGGTTGTAGGCTTTACCGTTTCACGGTTACAAATGTAAGAGTGAAATCATGAGACCCTTGTACATCGTACGGATCATTACAATTCACTATATGCGATATTATGTAAGGAGAACAGGCTTTTTATATCTTTCAAATACCACACACATCCGCAACAACATTATTTCCTCGTCCATTAACAGAAAACTTTCTAGGCTGTACGAATTGTAAGTCTCGTACCTAAATCTGATATTAAGTTACATGTTGACAAATCTCTGGTTAAGATCGATTGATAATAGTTATTTGTGCTACTGAGTGCTTTTCTTTGGGGCATTAGATGTGATTAATAGTCAATTTTGAGACTGTAGGCTGAGTTTAACCATGTACTTCGAGCGGTTCGTGTTTCGCCAATGATTCTGTAAACTTTTCATTTTGCATCTAGTCTATGTGAGGAGAAAATAGGGAATTCTAACAAATTATGTTCACCGAAGTGACAGTTCGAATGAGAAAAGTTCTTTTTTCTTCACACATGGGAGAGAGAAAATGCTGAGCTTCTCTCTATTTAAATGTCATTCAACCAATCATCAACAAAACGCAACTTTCTCATGGTCTAATAACGAGGGGAGAAAATCCAGTTAATCACAACGCACGCATGATTTGATTAGAACTCAATCGAATGGAATAAGAAAAATATTTGTCAATCTACATTTCGTCAACCCAATAGTTTTTCTTTTAGAATCGACATTTTCTGCCATTTCGGTGCAATAAATATTTATTTTTTGCTGGAAATGGTGAATTTATACATTCGAACGACAACATAAACCTCCTCACCCCCTTTCCCCTCTATGTATATCTCTGTGGATTTAGCAATTTTGCATTGTTATTGACATAAAAATCGATCCACCGAAGACGATGTGGCCATAAATTTGGAAAAACTTTTTCTTCTAATTGCATTTTATCGGCGATTGCGACAAATTAAAATTCCTTTTTACAGTCTATTGACCTACTCTCTCAAAGGCAAAATTTCAGGTGTCACAACGAAAGCAATTTTTGTCGAAACAACAACTAATTAAAAAACGAAAAACATCTTGTCAGTTTAAGTGTGAAAAATTTTGTATTTCATAAAATGTGCTAATCATAAACATTGCGGACAAGTGTACAAAGAAGAATGGCGAATTGCCAAATAATGGATGGGGGGTTTGGTGTAGGAATGAAAAAAAAATTGTTGGTCGGATGATTACGTTCGTTGTGATGGAATTTTTTTTCCTTAATCCGAAACATGTAATTTTTTATAGACAGAAGATATAAAGCAGCTCCAGTCGGGATGTGATGGGATATGATATCGTAAAAAATATTTCATTTCACTCAGTACACATGATTAACCTCAATCTCAAGTTTAAATGCTTTGCATCAGCTTAACATAAAAATAAAATAAACATTACGAGGGTGACAGTCTACCCGACAAGGAAGTCACTAAAAAAAGACATTTTAACCTCTACTCTACAGTATCACTTTAGGGGTCGTACATAATTGACGCCGCGCTTTTTCAGTGCTGTCATCTGATTAAAATCACTAATAACTCATCGAGGACGCACTTTTTGGAGTCAATGGTGTGTCCTACTCTCCAAAAACACCCTCTGAATGTGGTGGTACTACACACTGTTGAAGATCAGAGAATGCATCGTTGTCGAGTTATTAGTGATTTAAATCCGATGTCAGCACTTAAAAGGTGTGACGTAAGTAATCTGTAATAATTCGTCAAGGATGCATTTTTTTTAGTACACCCTTGACTCACCACCCTAAAAACACCCAAAGGGCGGTAGAACTCAATAAAGTGCATAGTCGAGTGATTAGTGAATTTAATCTGATGGCAGCACTGAAAAAGCATGACGTGACTAATCACTAAAATAACTCACCGATGATTTGAGTCATTGGTGTGTACTACTTCCCAATTACACTCCTAGATGGGGTGGTAGTACATACAGTTGACTCAAAAAGTGCTTCCTTTTCTTGTCAAGCTGTTAGTGAGTTTAATTTGATGACAGTACTAAAAAAGTGTAACGTTATTCAATGTACAACCCCTTGCGCGGTAGAGTTTTTGGGAATAAGAAATTGAACTTTTGGGAATTTGTGGAATTTCCTCTGGAAACATTGGAATTTTCGGAGTTAAATCGAAATTATTTGAATTTTTGGAATTGAATCGGAATATAATTGGAGTTTAGTGGAATTGTTGGAACAAGTTTTCAGCCAGTGGATACACCCTCGGCCCCTTCAGGAGCTGTTCACATATATTACGTCACATTATTTTAAGGAATTTTTGATCAATCTCTCTCCCCCTCGTCACGCAAAAAGAGACCCAAATTAGTTAGGACCGTCACATATCCCTCAGTCGTGTGACGTAATATGTGAACAGCCCCTTAGCAGTAAATTGTGTTGCTGACTATAGACTTGCAATCAGTGCACATGCATTAAACTTCATCGTGTAACCGAACACTGCGGCATGAAAGCGACCATCAACCACACAGACACACTAAATGTCACATCATTTCCGATCAGTGATGATGTCCGAGTAATTGATTGCAATTAATTGAATGTTTCGAACACGGATTCACTATGTGTGGGGGGGGGTGGTTTATTTTTTGTGCGATGATGATAAGTGGAAAAAAAGAGCCTGCAAATCGATTTGAAATTTCATACCCAAAATTCATATCAAATTCAATCGAAAATTTTTCCATGTAACATTCTCTATGCCCCAGCGGCAATGTAAAAGGTTATATAATTAAAAATAGGACTGCGCAGTCTGGAATAGTATCCAACAAAATTTCCAAGACCTAAATTATGATAACGATGTGTATGCTCGAGCTGTATAGAACGTGTAGAGCGCTTCATACATATATGCACATCAGTTGGAACGTACTTTTTTTTTTTGTTCTGTGTGTTCGGTGCTGAACTACATTATAATATGGCACTGTATGCTGAACGGTGGGACCATGGGAGAATTTTATTGTGGTTCTTCTGTTACACAATATTTTTGCATGCACATTATCCAATGGAAAGAAGTACAATTATGATTTGAGTTTTTTCTTTTTTATTTGTTATGGTTTTTCATCTTCTCGTCCTCTTTCTTGTTCTGCTTTTTTTTCCCTTATTCACTTGGAAAATAATGGTTGGCGTCGAGATATATATCCATTACATGAGTACTCATATATAGCATACACAGATCACATTGTGACACAGTTTCTTGCATTAGACAAAAATGATAATAAAAATGTGCCACCAAAAATACCCCCATGAACAAGTCAAATGAATAAATTAAAAAAGTTTTTTCTTTCCATGCCATTCTCCTGTTCGTCACTTTTTTCATAAAAATCGGAATGTTATCTATGGCGAGGAAGAAGATATTGAGGGAAAGTATTTCCTTGCCATTTTTTTTTTAGTATAGTCTGCTTCGTTAATGTCGTTGACTTTCCATACGTATAAGCATTTATTAAAAGCATAGGAAAACAGAAAAATAGAAGAAGAGGAATGGCACCACACCCCTATTTTTGTGTGTTGTTTGATGGAAAAATTCTGTGTGTGGTTCGGTGTGCTGCTGCTGCTGCTGCTTTTTTTTGGAGGAACTGTGTGTGTTATATAACAATGCGGCTTTCATTGCTTTCATTGCTTATACCGAGTCTTTTGCCATGAGTTTATTTGATTATTCTATGGATTATTGGGTTGAGAGAGAGAGCTTTTTCGGTGAAAAAATTATATTCAAAATAAAATACCGGAGAGCGAGACGTATGTGTGTGCAGCAGCACACATCATCCACATTTTTTGTGTTCAATAGAAATAATCTATAGAAATTCCGTCGTATGGCTCAATGTAGTGTTATGTGCTGCTTATGATGGTCCCGAGTTTTATTTATGCTTTTAAATGGAAAATATAGTTTCTTTTTTCTCGTTGTTTAGTTGTATCGTAGAAGCGAAGGGGGTATATAGTTTACGTAATATCTTCATGGTTGAATAATTTGTTGAATGGAGAGAGAGATTTATATTTATTTGAGTTGAATTTTATCTTTTTAGCATTTTTTTGTAATGATAAAATATGCATGAAGGATGAAGGGTAAAATGTGGCACACAACACACACGTTATGTAAAAAGAGGGAAGAACATGGAGATGTGTACAGTATGGTAAGATGATGGAACAAATGGCTTTTAGATTGTGGAGTAACGAAGCCATATAATTTTATCAGCAAATATTCTTCGTAATTCCTTAATTGACTGACACTGTGCGTACATTTCAATTATCAATCATTGTGAATTTAAAGCTTAATCGTCGTAACTAATTCATTTTTCATTCGGAATTATTCTACACAGAAACTTGCAAAATTAGGGAGGACCCGCACGACATAAACTAGCTACTTCATAAAAGGCTTGCATCACAAAGCTATTCTGCAACACTGCATCTTTGAATCATTCTATTTTAAAACAATCGTCACTAACGTACCACAAAACAAATTCATGAAAATCTGATAAAGTCACTCGACAGTCGACAAAAGTCTGAAGACTTTATAAAGGTTCGCTTTTCTATAGGCTCACTCTATGAGCCTTTAGAGTCTCACTCTATAGACTCGCTCTGTAGCCTCATTCTATAGGCTTACCCTTTGGGCTCAATGATTAGGCTCACTCTATAAGCTCATATACAAAAAAGATTCATGAAAATCACATGAACTTTACTCAAGATATCGATCAAATCAAGAATGTCCACCCCAGGTGTGTTTTACAGTACCTTAACCGTGTGAATAGAATTTAATCTACCGTGAGTATGCACAACTGGCCCATTGGGGGCCAAGGTGCAGGAATTCTGGTTTTCCTTGTAATTCCACTCACCTAATCTAATCTAATCTATTCGTTCTCAGAACTCGCACGGAGGCCTCCATTGGGCCCTTTGTACTAACTACTTAAAGTGGACCTACTGACTTTAGGATGGAAACCTAACCACCGTCAATACAAGTGTAGGTTACATTGTGGAGTCATTTCGACTTGAAAGCTGAGTTTTCTATCATTACCGATAGATGGAGTTACTGCATGTTTTCATTTCTCTTCTACTTTGGTCATTTTTTTCAATACAAATTTTTCTGATTATACGAGTCCAACGCTCTACCGATTGAACTACCTGGACTCTATACTGTAGGCTCATAATATAGACTCAAGCTTAAGATTCATTCTACATGCTCACTTTGTA
>JANTFA010083226.1:0-14421 GCA_026413405.1 Phytosciara flavipes | reverse complement strand
GCGGTCTGAAACAGGATTTTTACTCGTCGTTCAACCTGTCGTAATAATGGGTCAAACGAATGGTATTATCTTACCGGCGTCAGTTTATCTAGGAAACTTTTCGGGACGAACAATGTTCTCGGATTGTAGTCGGAATGGGATGGCTTGCGGCCTTCTGAATCTTTGATATTTTCTGGTCTCAAGAATTCCAACTTCTGGTGCGTATACAACTCCGGCTCATCAAAAACTTCGTCAACATCAAGAACATCTTGCACCTCCATTGCCTTCAATTTGTCTTCGAAACTCATTGGTTCATTCGATTCCATTTTCATTTTCTTCTTGGGCTGCGGAGTTGATGGTGCACTCGAGGCTGGCCGTGCAGCTTTCTTTGATGGAGCGGAGTCCCGGGATGGAGTGTTATTACATTCATTTTCGCGATCCGACTCTGAATCGGAATCGATTAATTTCAAACGCTTCGGCTTCACTGAACGAATTGGACTTTCATCGTCGTCATCATCATCAACGGGACGTTCATTGTCAGCATCCTTTTTGTTGGATTGAACTTTTCGGTCGATTGATTTGTCCTTGCTCAATGAACTTTTCGGTGTAGTGCCGCCATCACACGATACTGATGGGGTATTTCGATTTTGTTGCGGTGATGCGGCTGGTGATCTCGCGAAATATTTGAATAAAGTGTTTGTGCCACTTGTATTACCCAAACTGTTACGTTTCGACATGGTTTTTCTTTGATTTTATTGCATAAAAAAACGTTTACGAAAACGACAACAAAAAATCATTTGCCTCCTTTCACTTTGTTTGAGACGGTTTTAGCGCGAATTTCGTGCATTGATTAGTTGTCATTGAATGCAGTGCTGTCAGGTGATTTAGGAAAACACAAAGTCAGCGTCAGTGATGTCTATCAGAGTTAACAGCAATGAAAATACTAAAACATTTTTACAAACTAGTCAAACGATGATTTTCTTAATGAGATCAGGCTCAACAGTCACGGAATCGATTGAAAAATTCTTTGGTAAAAAACCGTTGTTCCAAGAGTTCAAAGAAAAATTTCTAATATTAAAAGGATTTACGGCGTTCTTAGATTTGTGTTTTTTTTCAATCGTTTGTTTTTCATTTGTTTCTTTGTGTAGTACACAATTTTTTAATACCTTTAACATGGTATGTCCCCATCACGGTGAACGTCATTCATGGACAGCCCCTTATTCTTTTTGAAGCAATTCACGCCGTAAGTCCGCTCGAAATTTAAAAAGAAACGCAAGAGAGTGCGTTGAAATTTACTTTTCAATTCATAGATTTACTCAAAATTCAAATTTGGGAGCGGACTTACGGCGTGAATGACAATTATTGTAGTAATAGCGTGGAATCTCGACAGCGTCGAAGTAAGTTAGTTTGATATTGACCGTGAGTACATGGATGAAACGAATTTACATAAATACTTTTTGTCACGTCTTTTGAACCATTAGCCTTAAATAAAAATCTTACCCCGACCAAACCTCGAGCCCCCGACACCAAAGCTCAAAACTAAACAGGCTCAATTTAATTTGAGCTAACAAATGCGAGTTATTTTGAGTTTTCAGGCCGTCGAAAACGACAATTCGGAATGTGTTCTTGCTGCTTATCGCCTCCAATTCTGCATGTTTTATAATGTTACCGTCCGATAGATTATCAAAAGTGAGTACAGTTTGAGGTGTTATGCTTTTCCATTGAGTTCCATGCCGTGATGACAGCTGTAAAAACCAACTATCGAGATCAAGTGGTCGTACTTATGAATAAATTATTGAAATATCTTCGTTAAAATCGATTCAGTGTGTCACTGGTACACTTGATTTTATTGATGAGATATCGAATAATTGACGTCTATTAAAACAGTGAACACACAAATTCGCAGAGGTTTCGATTCCATTGGTTGATGGGTTTTTATTATCCAGCAATAATCTTAACCTTCCAGAAACTGCCATAGACAGAAACTATTTTAAGCGAGTAATTTACACATTGTGTGAAGAAACTCCTAAAAAACTCTGAAAAAGAATCCACCAAAACCAGGTGAAATTTGGGCAAAAAACACTACAGCTCAAAATGGAGGATGGCGGCCATTTTCTTAGATCACCGAAAACCACTCTACCGCTTCACGGTTTTTCTTACCTTTCAAACAAAACAAAAAAGTTTATGATCCGATTTTGACAAACTTTCTTTTTTCTTGGATTGGTTTAGTTCGGCCAACTGGATGGCAAATGATGCTTGCTTTGCTTTCTTATTTTGCATGGAAGAGTTTTCGTCAAATTGTCGTTATCGATTTTTCTTCACAGACAAGAAGAAGGTTGCTTCTTCAAAGAAATCTTCGTCTACTGAGGACAATGCCAATGCCAACCGTTATAGACTTAGATAACAGGAGCATCTTGTTTTATTGTATGTTCAAAGATCAATATACCGAAATAAATGGAAGGATTTTTTATGAATTATTTGTACATATAGCTAAGACACCCGCACTAACAATATATCCAATCCTGTCCGTATGACGGTCGACATTTCTCTGGGCAAACCTTCACAGTAAAATTTGAAAGGTTCCCATCTTCAGGACGACCAACGTAATCATCCGATTTCTTGCGTTGCGTCGGAAACGGCACACTGTCTTCGTATCTATTACAAAGGTAACTGTCGTGAATCATTGTTTGATTTTGCCACCTGAACGGATAAATGTGAATCTGTAAGGCAGCTTGATCTATTCCGCAACATCGGTTCTCGCGGTTCTACATGGAAGGAATTTTCAGTTGCACATTTGGTTAAAAATTGAGCCCGCAAAATGTATTTTTACCAAAACAATTTTTTGTTGCAACGATTTCACATCAGAGCCCAAGAGCATATTGTTGCCACCCCACATTCCTCCCAAAATGGCCGTTGAATGAAAAGGATGATCGCGCATAGCATGAAAAGTTCTCGACGATTTTTCCCATTCATGAACAGCATCCACTTCTCGCTGAGTTATTCGCGAGTCCAGATCTCGAACTAAGAATTTTTGAACAGTGTTGTCACCGAGAACTAGAAATCGCCACTGCATAGGAAATTCTTTGCTAACGTTTCCTTAGGCCACAAAAACACGATTGTGAATCTAGCGAAAACTGAACAGTCAAGCCTTACCAATTCCAAGCCCGTCAGCGTACTCGACTGGACAAAAATAAAAATCGTTGTTTCCACAAACCAAGTTGCACAGCTCATTTGTTAGAGGCATGTCTGAGTAAACACGCATTAACCAGTTGGGATAAAAGTCCCGAATATTTTCCAAATTGTCTTGTATGTCTGCCGTGTAGTTTCTGTTCATCCTTTTTCCCACAAAATAAGAATAACTCACAACGTTTTGATTCCAGCCCGCTTCTGATGCTTCTTCACTACAGGTCGACTGTATCGTTCCTATTTTGTAGTGGCGCACGTAGTTCGTGCAATCACATCGTTGTCTCGGTCGAAATTTCTTCGAAAATCGCATTTCAATCTTTGGTTCCGTATTAAAACAAATGAATAAGAATGAGAGAAACACAATTACTGTTAATACTTTCCACTTGGAAATATGCGTAGTTTTCTGCGAGGGCTTCAGGTGTTTTTGTGCTAATCTTTCCGGAATAATTGACATTCTTCAATTGAAATGGTACAAATGAAATTCACTGTCTAATTCGAATTGACTCGGCATTATAAACGAATTGTGACAATGAAAATTTTCTTCGCTCAAACGATGACCAAAAACTAGATTTTCATGTGTCCGATGTGGCTCATCTCATTTTCTCTCCTCAATATGCCACAAGAAAATTTTGTTTTGTCAACGGTTTCTAGTAAGAAAACTCAGCACTTTCTCTACCTCTCTCTCTCAGAAATGGAGGTTTTCATGTCACGGAAACAATTCAGAATTTTCCTCGTTATAGTTAACACATTCGACAACACAATATAAAATTCCAATTCGAGCGAAATTGTGGCACTGGTTTCGCTTTTATCGTAAACGTCTATCTTGTTGGATTTTGGCATTTTCCTCCACTCGACAAACAAATAACTTCTCATTATCTTAATTGATTAATTATTCTGTCGTTTCAGAAACAACATAAAAATTTACTTTGGCAACAATGCGAGACGCACGCACGGATTTTCTCATAAATTGAACTAGGAGACACATCCTTCATACGCAGTGTAAAAGTTCTCGAATCTACAATTGAAGTGGCAAATCAAGGCAGCTATCTAGCAAATCTAGCACTCAAATTGTTGAGTACTCGAATTCCGATTGTTACAAACTGTATATCAGTTCTGTAGAAGGTCGTGTGGTCAGGGTATTATTTCGTTGGCCGAGTATCGGATAAAACTGATGGAACAGCCCAAAAGACGTATTCACTTTCAGAATATAGTACCGACTTTAGTAAATAAAAGCAATCCTCTACAACATTACAACAATATATTCATAAATCGAAGCTATGGTGAATACTCTGTAGCTCGAGAACTGAATGAGCTTCACAATGAAAAGACGTACTTTATAGGCAGAAAATCCAATATGGCGGAGTTTGCTCTTGTCAGAATGTTCCAATGTTCAAATAATTGCGGTGAATGTGAATGCGAATTCGTGCTACAGTCTACAGTTCCAAATTAAAACTTCTAATAGCCCCATGTACTTCGTACGGGTCTAAAATCATACCTACTTCACAAAGCATTTTTTGTTGTCGACAACGACTGTGTATCTTGATTTGTAAAAAGTATTTGAGCATCGAGTGAATCCAGAGCTTGTTACGCTTCTTATCTTATATATTTTACGAGCACTTTTAACGTCTGTGTACTTAGTTGGACTCTTTTTATTTCTTTATAACTTTGTTCGTGCCATGGGCTAGACGTCAACATTCATTTGATTGATAAGAGCAATGCACTTTCAATTCAATTTGCCATTTGTACAAAATCTTATTCAACCTGGAAAAAGATATAATTCAGTTTGATCCATTCCTCCGTTACTCAGGTCTTAACGATTTTATATGGAAGGAGTTTTCAGTTGCACATATGGTTAGAAATTGAGCCTGGAAAATATATTTTTACCAAAACAATTTTTTGTTGCACCGTCCAGGAGCATATTGTTGCCACTTACCACCCCACATTCATTCAAAAATTGCCGCTAAACAGCATCCACTTCTCGCCTACAAGCACAAAATGACGACTGTAACTTCATCGAAAACCAAACAATCAGATCTTACCAATTCCAAGCCCGTCAGCGTACTCAACTAGACAAAAGTAAAAGTCCTTGTTGTCACAAACCAAGTTGGATAGCTCTTTTTTTAGAGCCATGCCTAAGTAAACACGCATTGCATTAACCAGTTGGGATAAAAGTCGCGAATATTTTTCAAATTTTCTTGAATGTCCTGTTCATCCTCTTTCCGACAAAGTTAGAATAACTCACAAAGTTTCGGCTTGAGCCCGCCACGGATGCTTCTCGAGTACAGGTGGACTGTATCGCTCCTATTTTGTAGCTTGTTCTAATCCGTCCGAAGTAATTGACATTCTTCAATTGAAATGGTGATGAACGAGTTGTGGCAATGAAAATTTGCTTCACTTGAACGCGGCACTCAAACCTTATTTCCGTTTCGTGCGGTGTAATTCACCCCATTTTCTCCTCCTGAATAGGGAAATTGTGTTTTGTTGAAATGTACATCGTTTTCTCTTCTTTGAATCTACGGATAAAGTGTCAAACCGAGTGCGGAACTGACACTGTTTTGTCTTATGTTGCATTAGTGACGAACACTCCGAAATCTCCGAAACAAGCAATTTATCTCAAACTCAAATGCACTTAGTCAACTAAAAAACGTCACACAATCTCATCATCTCTGTGTCATCGGTAGGTAATCTACTATAATGAAAGTAATCTCACATTTCGTCAATTCACCTGTCCTTTATTTACCCTTTTGACTTGTTTTAAGCTGAATGCGTTGCGCCGGTATGGCTTGATTTTGTGCCAAATTAGTTCGCAGACAAAAACAATTGAACTGAAAATCCAACCACACCACAGAAAAGTCGGCATTTCAAATTGACTCGTGGTCAATGCGTTATCCATTTCATTTTGATGCTTGGGATTAATTACCATTAATGTTTGTCGCACATTTGCTTCATTCTGATCCTTCATCCACTTTGCGACCAATCCTACATCATTCAATCGATGAATTATTTCATTTATTGGATTGATGAAAGGAAAATCCGCTCTAACTAAAAACGATACCAAACATCGATCAGCAAATGATTCGCTCACTAAATGGTACGCTTCCAAATTCAATCGTTTTTGCATTTCCAAAAGTTGCAGCCCGTCTTCTTTGAGTATGATAAACGCTATAGATTTGTTAAATGCAAATACGTCTGCTGTTAAATTATGAGTGTTTGTTCCATGAATTTTGTCACTCCAACCACCATGCTTGGATGAATCTTCCAACATTTTGATAAACTTATCCTTCCATTCGATTTCGTTAGCAATTATCGGAACTGAAGACTTGTACAGATCTTCAATTGAATCGATTTGTGACTGGAAAATTGGTGACGTAAGGTAACTTTGAAAGATTGACAAAATACCGTTCATCACAATTAGCCCTGTGAAGGTTAAAGGTAAAATGACGAGGACATCTGCACCGTGAAGAGCTCGGTATCGAATGGCTACGTTATCGTTCATTATGAGATTAACGACGTCAATTACGGATTGGAAAAGTGAAATTTTCTTCTTATGCAAATAGCTTGAAGCGACAAGTAGAATCGATGATGCCGAAACCACAATAAAAGCGTAAATGAAGAGTTGCGTCCACGATCCAGTTCCATCTTGAAAATATGCGAAAAAATCAGAATGCGGTTGCGCATGAGGAACTATCAACACTAACGACGACTGTCGATATGGATACAGTTCTACCGCAATTGTTCCAAAATAATCCAGATTTGTGCTTCTGCCTATTTCTGTTTCGTGGATTAACAGATCTCCACTTACTTGCGTATCTCGAAGTGTAAATATGTCCTCCTTCGATGCGTTTAAGACACTCCGAACAATATCAAAAAATAGCAATTCTGAATAGGTTCTCGTAACATCAAAAAACCTCACAAATTTAATCGGATGTTTGCGATAATTAGGTATCTTGTCGGAAAAGAAGTCGCGAAGGGATTCGGTTTTTGTTAGATTAATCAAGTGAAATGTTCCGAAGGGATCATACGTAAAAACGTTGAATGATTGTTCATCGTTCTCAATATTTAAGTGAAATGCGCAGAAAATGTTCACAGCACTAGCTTTCCAACTCTGATCAAATAATTGCTCAATGACCTGTAAGGAAGTGACGCTACGAGTGAAGAACACACCGACCTTCACATTATAATCAAGCTTTCGAATGGCTTTAATTTGAGCTAACAAATGCGAGTTATTTTGAGTTTTCAGGCCGTTGAAAACGACAATTAGGAATGTGTTCTTGCTGCATATCACCTTCAATTTTGTATGTTTTGTAATGTTACCATCACCGTCCGATAGATTGTCAAAAGTGAGTACAGTTTGAGGTGTTATGTTTTCCCATTGAGTTGCATGACGTGATGACAAGTGTAAAAACCAATTATCGAGATCGATTGAATTGTCCATTAGAAAGATGTGATGATCGAAACGATAGAAATCGCTAAGTTGATCGATTAGATGTGATGCATCGCGATACTGTTGGCTCCAAACGAATGTCGACAGAAGGTTTCCAATTATTGTCGATGTTATCATGGCTAGCAGAAGGTATATGTAACTCTGTCAACAAGAAACGTTGGACGACTGAACGAGTATCCTAAATCGAGTGCAACATTTAACAGTTAAAATCGGTAATTGCAATTTATTACACAAACTGATCGTTTGAATGATTTGAAGTCAATTATTTTAATTTTATTTACAGTTTAGAGTTTCAGTTAGTAATTATCTCTTGTAATTTAAAAAAGAACCCTAGTTTTTACTGAAACTGCATCATACCTTCAATGTTTAATTACTTGTCGCAGACCAAAATACACAAACATAGGAAGTAACACGACGTACGAGTAGTGCAATTCCACCATAACGTTTATTGTTGAAGCTCACTGTATTCGATGATTATGTAGTTGTCGTACTTATGAATAAATTATTGAAATATATCTTCGTTAAAATCGATTCATTGTGTCACTGGTACACTTGATTTTATTGATGAGATATCGAATAATTGACGTTTGTTGAAACAGTATGAGCACACAAATTCGGCTAGGTTTTGATTCCATTTGGGTTTCCAGCAGTAACCTTCTAAAGGCTATTAAGTTTAACCTTCCAGAAACAGAGAATGTATATCAGAAGTGGGAGCCGCCCAATTTCAGCCATCCGGCTAGCCGTCACCGACAAATTTTGATCAAGTCAAGACGCTTGCTGTAAAAGAACACCCGAGACGGCCTGAACTTTGAGTAAAAATATAACACAAAGTTGAAGTTCAAAAAAAAAACGAATTTAACAATAAAATTTGACGAAATATTCAAATTTTTCTTCTTTGAAGTCACACGGCTCTCACGTCTGTCTGCTGCATATTGCTCTATAGAAGGAATACTTCGCAAAACTACTATGCAACATGCAAAACCGCACGAAGTCCAATTTGAAAATTAATCTCTGAAAAGAATCCACCAAAAGCAGGTGGTGAAATTCGACTCTAGACATGAGCAAAAAAAGACTAATGTTGAAATTATGAATGGCGGCCATTTTCTTGGGTCATCGAAGACCATTCAACCGCTTTGCGGGTTTTATTATCTATTCCAGGCCCACTATCCCATTTTGACAATTTTTTTTTCTTGTATTGGTTTAGTTCAGCCGACTGAATGGCAAATGAGACTTGCTTCTCAGACAAGGAGAAAGTTGCCGAAAACTTTACATTCACTTCACAGAAATCTTCATATATTGAAGACAATGCAACGCCAATACTAACCGTTACATAGACTTAAATAACAAATTTCTGATTTATTGTACGTTCAAAGATCAATACCGAAATAGATGAAAGCATTTTTTGTAAATATAGCAAAGACACCCACACTAACAATATATCCAGTCCTGTCCGTATGATGGTCGACATTTCTCTGGACAAATCTTTGCAGTGTAATGTGAAAATTTTCCATCTACCGGCCGACCAACAAAATCATCCAATTTCTTGCGCTGTGTCGGAAACGGCACACTATCTTTGTAATTATTGCAGAAGTAACTGTCGTGAATCAATATTTGATTTTGCCGCCTAAACGGATAAATGTGAATGTGTAAGGCAGTTTGATCCATTCCTCCGTTGTTCTGGTCTTTACGGTTCTATTCGAACGAATTTCGTTACTCCGTTGTGCATTTGGTTGAAAATTGAACATCGAAAATATATTTTTACCATAACAATTTTTCGTTGCAACGATTTCACATCAGAGCCCAAGAGCATATTGTTGCCGCCCCACATTCCTCCCAAAATGGTTGTCCAATGAGCAGGATTATCGCGCATAGCATGAAACATTTTCAACGATTTTTCCCATTCATGAACAGCATCCGCTTCTCGTTCAGTTATCCGCGAATCCAGATCACGAAGTAAGAATTTTTGCACAGTGCTGTCACCGAGAACTAGAAATCGCCACTGCATAGGAAATTCTCTGCTAACACTACCTGAAATCACAAAATCACATTTGCAAATTTAGTGAAAACCAAACAATTAGATCTTACCAATTCCGAGCCCATCAGCGTACTCAATTGGACAAAAGTAAAAGTCCTTGTTGTCACAAACCAAGTTGCACAACTCATTTGTTAGAGGCATGTCTGAGTAAACACGCATTAACCAGCTGGGATAAAATTCGCGAATATTTTCCAAATTCTCTTGAATGTCCGCCGTGTAGTTTCTGTCCATCCTCTTTCCCACAAAGTAAGAATAACTCACAACGTTTTGATTCAGACCCGCTTCTGATGCTTCTTGACTACAAGTCGACTGTATCGTTCCTGTTTTGTAGTGGCTCACATAGTTCGTGCAATTACATCGCTGTCTCGGTGGAAATTTCTTCGATAATCTCAGTTCCGTATATTCTATGCTCACATTTTCCTCAATCTTTGGTTCCGCATTAAAACAAATGAATAAGAGTGAGAGAAACACAATCACGGTTAATACTTTCAACTTGAAAATGTGTGTGGTCTTCAGCGAGAGCTTCAGGTGTTTTTGTGCTAATCTTTCCGGAACAATTGACATTCTTCAATTGAAATGTTAGTAATGGCAATACTAGTAATGTCCGCCGACCAATGATGATCAATGGTTGAGTAATCAGAAATATATTTTATTCGAAGTTTATCGTTTGAATTGTTACAGCTGAGTGTTAGTATAAAATGTAATCTTAAACTGATACGGTTGAGTGGTTGAGGGGTAATTTGAAATGTACGGATGATTACAATCATTCAAGTGCGTCGATGCACCGGAAACATTTTGATAAAACTTGAGCGCAACATTCACTGTCTAATGTGAATACTATTGACTGGTAGTATGAACGAGTTGTGGCAATGAAAGTTTGCTTCACCAAAACTAAATTTCCACGTCGCTAAATTTTCTCTCCTTTCAATATGACATAAGAAAATTGTTTTTGTATTCAATAATTTTCGACTAAGGTCATGGACGCGGATGTGCGGTAATTCGAAATATTTTTAACTTCACACGTTAAATTATTTTGAAGTTAATGACCGACCTCATTATGAAGATGGAAAAAGATGGATCAACCTTCTTAATTAATGTTAAATTGATTAATGATACTTGAGTTATAGTTCAACCTTTATTCCTCGGGCAGCTAGAAATCACTGTTTCCCGGTTCAAAAAAAAACGACAGTGACTGCAATCCCTGCCAAGAGTACAGGATATATTGACCATACCAAAAATGTAATTCCTTGAAAATTTTATCTGAAGGACACCCACCTTAACAATATATCCAATCCTGTCCGTATGACGGCCGACATTTCTCTGGACAAATATTCACAGTAAAATTAGAAAGTTCTCCATCTACAGGACGACCAACGTAATCATCCGATTTCTTGCGTTGCGTCGGAAACGGCACACTGTCTTTGTAATTATTGCAGAGGTAACTGTCGTGAATCATTATTTGATTTTGCCGCCTAAACGGATAAATGTGAATCTGTAAGGCAGCTTGATCTATTCCGCAACATCGGTTCTCGCGGTTCTACATGAAATTAATTTTCAGTTGCACATTTAGTTAAAATTTGAGCCTGGAAAACGTATTTTTACCATAACAATTTTTTGTTGCAACGACTTCACATCATAGTCCAAGAGCATATTGTTGCCACCCCACATTCCTCCCAAAATGGCCGTTACGTGAAACGGATGGTCGCGCATAGCATGAAAAATATTCGTCGATTTTTCCCATTCATGAACAGCATCCACTTCTCGCTGAGTTATTCGCGAATCCAGATCTCGAACTAAGAATTTTTGAACAGTGTTGTCACCGAGAACTAGAAATCGCCACTGCATAGGAAATTCCTTGCTAACGCAACCTACAATCACAAAATGACGGCTGTAAATTTAGCGAAGACCGAACAATCAGATCTTACCGATTCCGAGCCCATCAGCGTCCTCAACTGGACAAAAGTAGAAATCCTTGTTGTCACAAACCAAGTTGCATAGCTCTTTTGTTAGAGGCATGTCTGAGTAGACACGCATCAGCCAGTTGGGATAAAATTCGCGAATATTTTCCAAATTCTCTTGAATGTCTGCCGTGTAGTTTCTGTTCATCCTCTTTCCCACAAAGTAAGAATAACTCACAACGTTTTGATTCAGACCAGCTTCTGATGCTTCTTGACTACAGGTCGACTTTATCGTTCCCATTTTGTAGTTGTTTTCGTAGTTCGTGCAATTACATAGTTGTCTCGGTCGAAATTTCTTCGAATATAGCAATTCCGTTCTCACATTTTCCTCAATCTTTTCTTCCGCATTAAAACAAATGAATGAGAATGAGAGAAACACAATTACTGTTAATACTTTCAACTTGAAAATGTGTGTAGTCTTCAGGTGTTTTTGTGCTAATCTTTCCATAACAATTGACATTCTTTGATCGAAATGGTTAATTCACTGTCTAATTTGAATGCTATTCACTCAAACGATGAACAAAAACTGGATTTTCATGCGTGCGGTGTGGTTCATCTCATTTTCTCTTCGCAATATGCCATAGGAACATTGTGTTTTGTTAACGATTTCTAGTAAGAAAAACTCAGCACATTCTTTCCCGTGGGGAGAAAATAGAACTTGTTTATGGTTTCATAAATTGTTGTTTTCATGTTACGGGAAAATTCAGAATTTTTCTCGTTATTAACACATTCGACAACACAATATAAAAATCCAATTCGAGCAAAATTGTGGCGCTGGTTTCGCTTTTTTTCGTAAACATCTATCTCTGAATAAATAAATAAATCTCTTCGGAATTAGCCAATCTCTCCACCCAGGTCAAAGTCATTTTTAAGACAGAGGATTAGTATGGCGATACAGAGGGGCAACGCCGCCTCGGTTATGGGTACTTTTCGATCCGGGGACAAGATGGATGAAATATTTTACCTACTGTGACGACGATTCATTGATTGTATAAATGACCTTTGTAAATTTTGTTCAAATGCTGATGAATAAATTTAAACTTTCAAAAATCTTTCCACTCGACAAACAAATAACTTCTCGTTATCTTAATTAATTAATTTGATTCTGTCGTTTCAGAAACAACATAAAAATTTGAGTTTACTTTGACAACATTGCAAGACGCACGCACGGATTTTCTCAAAAAATGGATTAGTAAATCTAATAGACTTTCAAACTTGTTAATGTAGACTTAACTTAAACAACCCCCGGGCCTTATCAAAAATGTGTAGGAAAAAGGACTATAGGACACACACTTTAAGTGTCAAATCGTTTTGAAAACTCGAGATGTTGAAAGTCAATTTAGCATGTTACTTTAGTGTGACTGCATGTCTAGCTCAAACAGTTTTTCGAAATTGTATAAATTGCGTATAGCGCGATTATAAAAGCCCGAACGAAGTACTACACCAAAAACCTCATAAAGTCATATATCTCAAAATAGAGCGGAGAGAGAATTTGTGTGAGATTCTGAAAAAAATAAGACCAAGGCGAAATGGTGAGACAGTCTAGGACTGAGAGGACGGATCAAGTTCTCAATAACGTTTGTCTTTGCTTGGAATGTTGAGAATTGTGCTACGGAAGCCTTTTGAGCACTTTTTTCAAGTGCAAAAACTAGCTTGAAAAATCTCACCCATCCGAAAATGTCCATCTCCGAACTTGGCCTCACAATTTTGACTATCTTTCTTTTGCTGATGTGACATCTCTAAATGCATTGCACTTACTTACCTTCCTACTCGAATTTCGATTGTTACAAACTGTATATAAGTTCTAATAGCCCTTTGTACTTTGTACGGGTCTAAAAACAAATTTTTTGTTACGCTTTTTATCTCATATTTTAATGTACAATGTACTTAGTTGGACTCTTTTTATTAACATCAATTTGACGTCAAGAGAGTTCAACATTTTTCTGATTAAGCTACTCTGTGTTGCTCGAACTAATCCCCTCTCTGGAGTACCATATTAGAGTCGATTGATGATGCTACTTTTGAGAACGGAGACACTTTTATTATGCTCAAAAAACAAAAGGCAGAACCCGTAGTTTTTTGAGTAAAAAACTTGTGTTATTGTTTGGATGGAGCTTTATATTTTACCTTTCGTGGTTGCCTTTAGCACGAGCTACCAACGCAACACTTGGCTACGTTCAAAAAGAGACTTAATTCAGCCATCGCATTTCTACGAACTTCTCTGCTTACTTACTTTTTCGGCGCTACAGCCACTTATGGGCCCTGGCCTGATTGAGAATTCCGTTCCATCGTTGTCGGTCATTTTACGAGCATTTTAATGTATAAAGTAGTTGTCCCGTGACTAACAAACTTTGAACCAAAATATATCGAAATCCATTAATGTTTCCTTGAAGCATGTTTGATTTTAGAGAAAGCGGTGCACTAGTTCACTACCAGATGGAGTTTCATGAAGGTTGCTCTCAGAAAAGTCTCACCCGTTCCAAGCTATATTTCAAGATCCAATTTCGTTTGTCACTGGACAGGTCATAGAATAAGCCATAAATACTTAGTTGGACTCTTTTCATTTCTTTAATAATTTATTGCATCAATTGATTTCAAAGTTGATACTTAGCCATTTGTGTTGCTCGAACTGATCCCTTTTCTGAACGATTATATTAGAGTCGATGATGGAGATTCTTTAAGAACGGAGACATTGGTGTATGCACAAAAAACAAAAAGAAGAGCAATGGGAATATTTTGCTAAGGGGCCATTCAAATAGTGCGCACGCAGTAAAAGACGATTTTTAGACCCCCCCTCCCCCCTTGCACGCGAAAATACA
>JANTFA010083115.1:0-14425 GCA_026413405.1 Phytosciara flavipes | reverse complement strand
TATCAATAAAAATTAATTTTCTGTAAAATAAAAAAAAACGAATTTTATGGCTAAATTAAAACTTTTTTTTCACATAAAAAAGAACATTTAATTTACCCTTATAAACGTCCGTTGCTTAACATTACTCTATAGGTGAACATACCGGCAGCCAGCGGGTATGATTTCATTAAATTAATTAAAAAATAAAAATTTTGATAACACAAAAATTGTTTCAGCCGGCACAGCGGCAATATCTTTTCCACATTACACAAAAAAACCCTTTCCCATTTAACACCGCTAAACGCCTAAAGTACAAAGTCTTTCCTCGTTCACAAAACGTACGTGATAATAAAAAACGAAACCTACAGGAAAAAAAACCTCATAACATTTTCATCTCTTCACTCCACAATCCACCGCTTACAAGCAAGACTATGGGACACCAACAAAAAGATGTAAAAATTTCATATTTCGCATTACACATCCATCCATCCAGCGGTGTTTTAATATTTTCACTCTCCTTTCAAACTCACGCCAGATGAATTAAACTGAAGAATTTTTGCCAATTATTTCGCCACTCCTAGAATGCACCACGCGGCCGTCATATTCCACGATTGAATTTTTCATGGAACCGCTCGGCGTGTTTAGCGGTTCTTTTTCTTCTCTGTGAAAAATGATTATAAAACTTTAACGATTAGAATGGCGGTATTGTTGGTCATGATGGATTGTTTGTTTTGTGGGGTTGGAATGTTTTGAAGTCAAGCTTTCTATGGATGGGGAATTGGTGATGGTGGTGGTGTGAAAAAAAATGTTTTGTTTTTTATTTACAAACAATTGTTTCGGTTATCTTTGAATGGGAGATGCTCTAGCAATTTAAAAATGTATTGTGTGTGCCGTGCTTGATGTATGGATGGACAATTTGTTGGATTTTTTTTGGGGGACAAAAGGAACTCAGTAATTTTAATACAGCGTCGACAAGACATCTTTGTTACAAAAATGATAAAAATTCAGCATGCAATTCAGGCAATTCTTTTCGTACAAGAAATTAAAAATGCACAGGGAAAACTCTGATGAATGGCAGGTCAACAGTTTGCGGTGCAAATTTATGCTCCGCCGAATTTTTCTGAATCTTCTTTTCAAAAGCTTTAATTTTACGCTTGTCCAACAAAGGAACTGTTTGTCTACAATGAAGGAGCCGAAATTATATTCTCTGCAAATTCTCATGAGAAGGTGCTTGGACGGTGCTATAGCCGTGGTTCAAAATCGATTCCATGCAATTAGCAATGAAGATGAGAAAGAACCGATCTTTGGTATTAAGTAATGGTTGATAAGGACCCTAAGAAGTGTTACAAGGGTGACTGAATGATGATGGGCAGTGAGCGACTATGTCTCTTGTTGATGCTATTGATGAGGAGATCTAGGGGTTGCTGCTGCGGCGATCACAGTGGTTGCGTTGCTGTTCTTTAAAGGAACAAAGGCTCTGGTTCATTGTCGTTACGGCGGAGAGGTTTCCGGAAAGACAGTACCAGTAGAAATATAACAAGCTCCGCTTCAGCCAGGTAATTTAAAATTGTGCTTGGATAAGCAAGGACTCAGGTCAGTAGGTTCGGAAAAATACGGTTAAATTATATGAGTGAACTACATTGACGCTTAGTTGAATTAGTTAGTCCGGCTGGCAGTCGAGCGACGCGGCTGCTGTTATTTGTCACTAGTAGTCTACTGGAGTTTGCTTAACTTCAATCGTTTTTATAGGCTCCATTGTTTCTGGCATATTTATCAAAGAGTCGAAGGCTAAATATCAGTCGCAGTCGAAGATGATTTTTGTCAGAAATGATAAAACATAGAAAGCTTCGGAACGAATACGGTTCCGCCCATTGATAGTTGTTCAGACGTTCTTTAGCAAAAACTCCCAAAAGAAAGTCTAAACCTTTTCATCTACAAATCTACCCAACAAAACGCATCATTGCTATTTACCCCAAAAACCGGTTTTTCGTGTTATCTAAGTTAAAATTCCAAACGTGTGAGAAGTCCTCTTTGATGGGAAGAACTGGTACAATGAATGTGTCTCGCGTCGCGTGTTACAAGGCATAGGAAAAATGCGGACACGGAGGGAGGTAACAGAGCTAAAGTTGTAACTCAATAATTTTGTGAAAATTAGTGTTTAGCGTTGCATACTCGAAGATGGCTAGCGAGAATTGGTTTAACATAGCAAACTACAGTACAGCAATGAAAATGAAAATTGATATGGAAAATCATTCGTAAGTCTCAGAAAAGCACATAATCCTACTCTAGATGAATGGATGCATTCTCGAGTGCTGTCATATCAGTTTGAATGAATTCGTCGAATTTTCCACTTATTTTTTGCATCAATTTATAACGTCTCTCTTCCAGTTGAGATTGTATGATGGAAAACCGCAAAACAGTTGCATTCGCTAGCATAGTGTAATGAGTTTTTAAATTGTACCGGGAAAATTTTTTTCAGAATGAACACAAACAGATTAAAATAATTTCTTTTTCTATATATCCCTGATTGTAGAGCTTGGTCACCAGTTTTGTATTTTTGTTGATGAGATCATCAAGTGGATCGTAGTCAATGACAGGTTTCTTTGTCGCTCAGCATTTGATCCATTTTCGTGAAATAATCTGTTCGCTTCATTACTACTGTTTTGTTGCTCTTGTCGCTGTTAAGTACGAAAATATCGAATTTTCACCATCAAAACAAGATTAAAACAAATATCGCAGAGAGAGTATCTGGTGAATTAGCTACAATTTCCCTTCCAGGTTAAAATAAACATTGCCATTCAAGTTTTAACTGAAAGAACGATTCGTGGAACTAAAACTTTGTGGATGTAATTTGTAAACGAAAAAACACAAATTGAAATGAAAAACAATTTTCATGGCAATCCGAAAAGCGACTAACGAAAACTAAAAAAAAACATGCGACCAGTTCATAACGATTGCAAAATTGATTATATGACGGCACCGCTAAGTGAACTTTGGTTTACTTAGCACTGCCGTGATTGTATTCCATGCATAGGATTCTCTCTATTTGTATAAATCTGGATCAAGAACGAATAATTGATTTATGCAATCACACACAAATCCATGCAACATCAATGAAAATTTTTAATTTTATTAATCTGCTTACAATGGTGTGGTTAGTGGTGATCCGCCGAGTTTGACCGGTGGCGGCAGTGGGAGAGGAGAAGGTGGAGGCTCTTTCACAAGTTGACCGCTGCAATAAGGTAGCGGGAAACGCCAACCATAAAGACTGCATCGTGAGATTGTTTATAGCAAAGAAAATGTTTTTGTTGTTGTTTTGTTTGGGTTTTTGTTTGTGTGTTTCAAGTAAATTTATTTTGGTTAAAATAAAAACAAATTGCCAAAACGACGACAGAGAAATGATTAATATTGATGACGACAGGGGTGGTGTGATTGAAAGGCCGTTAGTGGTATATTCTCATGGCGTGTTACATTGTACTGAACTTGGTTTTGGTCAAAATATATTTACAAAAAAATGAAACTTACCTTCCGATCTTCGATTCGTCGTCCAATTCGGATGGTGATCGTTTCGTTCGTCTGCATAGTGAGGCCATTATGCCTGTGTTTATGATCAAGCAACAGAGGAAATCGATCAAAATGATCAGCAACAACACTCCGCCAACGGCAATTCCAATGATTGCAGCTGAATAGATAACAAAAATCGAAAATTAATTACGAGTCGAAATTGAAGAACTGTTACTGATACAGCAAACATATAATTCCGAAAGGGGAATATCCCCCCTCATATCGGCCAAGATATTTCAATTTCTTACCTGAGGAAAGTACTGGCGTGTCGACTCGAATTACCAGATCGGAACCTAAACCAAAAATCGAAAAAATATTTCCATTAGCATTGTGCAAAGAACATGCAAAAGTTTCGTTATTTTCTTAAAATTTAACAAATTTACAGTCTAACTCTAGGTAGAAGATGAAAGGTTAATTTTAGCTGATCTCATCATCGTCATAGCAGAGCTTCCCTCGTTTGTCTTTAATATGGGTTCCCAACATCAAGTGAAATGAATGAAATGGCAGGTTACATAGGTAAAACAAATCAAAAATTTTGTTTTGTCTTTTGTAAGTAGAGCAAATGCACAGCCAATTAGTAGAGATGATTCACAATCCAATGAAAGCATGTCTATTGAATAAGCTTTTTTTAACTCCAAAGTATGTAGTTGCAGAGTCGGAATTCTTTCAGAAACGGGATAGTCATCTGTTATCGACAATGATGATTGTAATATAAGCGATTAACTCGGTATAACATTTGCTTATAAACAAAAATGTATGTTTCAGCAAAGGAAGTAAAAGACTTCGATTCGAACATACGACCAATATGGAATGATTTAAACAAATGAAGTACCAGACTTTCCGAACAAATAGAATCTGTATCTGCCATTTTTGAAAATTTATTGCAACCATTACCAGAACATTGTGGTCGCATTTAGTTGCCAGATTGGTAGGATGACAATAAATATGCAAACTGAATGTAAGTATAAGACAGAGACGTGCTCATTTGAGCTGTTTTCATAGGGTTAAGGAAGGTTCATTCGACACAATAGTCGCTGTACTGTGCAATAAGGTAATGAAATTGCCGCAGTCACCGTTAATACTCGCTTCCCATTGCGTAGTTTTGTAATGGGGTTTTACACTCCTTTCAAGTGTAGAGAAACTTAAACAACTAGTTAATGTACAAATATAAATTGCGTTATGGTATGAAAATGTGCTTCGAGTTATACCTTTGTGTGTGTATGTACAACAGTATATTAACAGTAATAAAAACCAGTGTAGTGTTACAATAGATTAGATTGAGGTAAACAAAATGTCCGTATCAAAAATCCGTTTTAGAAAGTAGACAAAACATACAAACAATAAGCAAATTGTTTAAATTATATCAAGGCGGAGTTTGTCGGATGCAAAATTGATCTCACATTTATACTTGTCGGCTCTATTAGCATTGGATGCTGCGAAAGTGATTCATTACATGAGAGAACCATTTTGTGATAAGAACAAACGCACAGGCGTGTTTTGGAGCAATATGCTTCGGTAACTGTCTTTTCGACAACCACTCTACACTTGTCTATAAGACGGTTATCACAGTACTCGTTGCTCAAGAACACAATTTTATAGTTCGTTTCTAACACAAAATTGTTCGCTCATGTAACGAATTACTTTCGCATCAGCTAATGTCACCTTCTGTCACAAATGAACTGAACCAAAATTTGGTTGTCAGAGTTATGTATGAAATCAATTTGAAATCCTTCATCGAAATGTTTGAAAATATAAAACAAAACAAGAAAACAATTCACATAACAGAAAGCTATAAATAGGCTAACAAGCTACGAATAAATTAAATGAAATGCAGCTACAAATTTCAATTACCTTCGTTTGTATTATGACTTAGGTTTTATGATAATTTTTACTTTTTGGTATTCTCTTTTCATCAAAAAAGGTAAATATGAAAAACACACTTTGGCACTGATCAACGGTTGAACAAAAATCAAAATCAACAAACAGCAAAAATAATGGTCTTACCAACGCACCATGCAGTTGCAGTATGAACTTGACAGGTTGTCAGGACAAGCATCTTATTTGTCTCAGAATTTAAAAAATCTAGATACGTGACTGCATGGTGCGTTGCATGGTTATACGTCACACGGAAAAAAGCTTGAGAAATTAAAATAAAAAGTCGAAACATTTCTGGTTTCTTAGTTTTTTTTCAGTTTTTTTTATTATTTTTCCAAGTATTTTTATGTCATTCAATATTTTTCACAATATTTTTCCTCTTTTTTTAATTTAAATTTTCCACTTTGTTTTCTTCACGTTTTTTTTTTGTTTATTTAATTATTTAAACTCGTAGAATTTATTTTATTCTTTTTTTACAAATTTGTTGTATACAATAACTATAAATAATTTCCATTTATTGTTTTAACGATAAAATTATTTATTTCGAGAAGATAATTTTAATGATTGTAGAACCAAACCGAAAAAAGAACACTCTCTTTTGATATAGTTTCATAAAATTGGTGATGCAATTAGTGGTAATACAAAGTAAAGGCAGTAAATGGTTTGTTTTGCATCATCTTTTTAAAAAAAACGCTTCTTCATCTAGGAATGTGTTACACTAATCTCATTTCATTTTTAACATTTTTGTCACCAAATGGTGACTCTCCATTCAAATTTGCTTCGCTAACAACCAAAGTTCCAAAGAAATAGATTACGACACTCACTTGATGCTCTAAAAGAACAAGGTTGTATTGGAAGGTTGGCGACAGCCGCCATTTTTTTCGGATCGCAAAAGAGTCAATAATTTCCGCTAAATTCTACTGAAACTAAGTTTGGTGCACTAAAATGCTGTATCCAACATTTTTTGGCAATAATCAGTTATTGGAATAACATTCGCATATGCAATGGCCGAAACCATTCAATAGCGTATTGGTTAACTCGTCTGCTTTACACTAAATGATTTAAGTTGTCAGTGTGGGAGTTCGATTTCAAACTGTGGCAGAAAAAAAGCCCCATTGTCAGACGTGCAAAACACAGCTGATTGAGTTGGTTTTAGTCTGTGGTAGTTGGTGGAAAAAGTTTTCACACGGCTAACCGGCAAAGATATTGTTGGGAGACGCCGGCTTTCTACTTCTACTAGTTTCACTACTATGTACATAGATGGCCCTCAGCATCGATGTAACTTAGGTTTGTCGATCAGCTTGCCACTGATACAGTAAAAACTTTCGATAATGAAAGTAAGTATCTCAAAAAGTAGAACCTCAATCAGCGAAACTAACAAATAATGATCTAGCCTCTGGCCCATCAAGGAATGTTCCGGCGGATTATTATTATTTTGAAATGGCTGGCAGTTAAATTCAAACTGCTTAGTAGATTTCATATAAATTTTTTAGTACATACGACGTTGTCTTCTAAGTCGATGAAGGCACTGCCTACAGAAATTGGTTGCATCAATACAGAGGTGTCTAAAAGTGTTCTTTCAAAACCTTCCAGTCACCAATTTGGCTTGCTTTGCATTACGAACGGTTCAGATGCTATTTTACATAGAATTTTTAGTACACAAAACCACGTGGCAAAATTTTGGATGCCGCTGCCGCACCGATGATGAGCCGTAATCTCTTCTTTCAGAAGTTTGATAACAACTGCTGTACCATTCTGTTCTTATTAATAAAGTTTTGGTTTCATTTTTGAAAGATCTTTACTAACTAAATTTTTAGTTTTATTTCTTCTTCAAATTTAACAAAAGGAAGTCAAAAGTACCAACCATTTTTTTTTGATTTTTAATTATTTCTTATTGTCACCTTACTAATTACGTATACCTAGTGCACTATTATCCTCTAGTTGTATCTCGTTTTTCAGTACCACAAAATTAAGTTCGGTTCGTTCAACAATTCGAGACCATAAACAAAACCATTTTATAGATGGCGCCTCAGCATAATTATGTTAATTCCACATGCCTACAGCATGTGGATTGTATGATTCGGATTGAAGTCGTTGAATATTATAATTCCACGGATGTACAGTCAATTATACAAAAAGGTGATTTTAGAATCTGAATTTACAGATGACGGATTTCAATAAAGTTTTTTCAGCTTTCTTGAGCAAACAACGTATCATTCATTATGTGCAAAGAACTAACTGAAGAGTAAAATATGACAGGTGAAAATTAATTAATTAATTTCACGGTTAAAAAACCTATATCCTTGGGGTTCTAAGCACTTGAAGGGTCTACCAGTAATCAAAATTCCAAAAATTGCACGAAAAAGAAGCTTTTCTCGGATTATTTCGTTGGCACAAACTTCGAAAATGCCACATAATTTTCACCTGGGCGAATGTTGGAAGAGAAAGTTGGGGTCAAAATTCGGTCATTTCCATCTGTCAAAGTGACGCTTAAAATGTCGAACGAATTTTTTTTTTATTCGACTCAATAAATTTTCTCTTCAATTCTATTTCCACAATCGAATTGACGGGATCATAAGAAACGTTGTGATCAATTAAAAACAAAAAATTCGTTTGACATCTTTAACGTCACTTTGACAGATGGAAAAGACCGACTTTTGGTAACGATTTCTGACTGTTTCCTTTTGGGTGAATCATTTTATTGATCTCATTTTCATCTTGCAGTTTGGCTTTACACAATCACATCATCCCTAATTTTCTCCCCGGGGATATGTAATGTACTACTGTCTGTAGTTTTGCTTCTCTTTGCATCCACTACACGCGCTATTTTATCTATGGAGATATCATCAAATCACGCCGGTAGTTTCATTGAAATTTTGAACCCCCTCTGAAGCAGTTTCATTGTTAGCTCAGACTCCTCAGACCTACTGACGTAATTTATGCAAAACCTCGATCAAAAAATGCTTTAGATAAATTTTGCAAGACTCTCCGTTACCAACGTCATTACAGTGTCCCTTAGCTGCAGTCTTCTAACTTACCGTTAAATATTTTTTCATTATCAACATTATCTGTAACAACTTTATACTCCTCCAATGCAAAATTTGGTTAAGATTCACATTTCAACATTTACATTATAATTAACTTTGAATATTGTTCAACATTTATGTGGCGCTTAATTCCGATGGTGTAGCCATGGAGAACTTTATAGATTAGCAATTGTGGTTTTAAAGTTTCATCCATCGCAAATAATGTTTGCGGCAGCATCGAAACTAATTCGTATTTTTTTTCTCTCGTAACCAGCAACAGTCATTATTCTAAGAGAACATTCTTGAGCACATCGATTTTATAGATTTCTTGACCGTATGATATGATGTAATAACAACGTCTACGTCTACTGACTGGTACAATTAATTGGCTTTTTTATAACCTAAAACGGATTTTTCTTTTCTTTGATTTACGTGCGAGAATTTTAATTGATTTTTATTCTTTATTGTTTTACACTTTTACGGATTTATTTTTTTACTTTGATTAATTAAGAACACATTTAGTTGCGAGTCGAATTTCACATTCAATTTTTTTTATCTCTAAATCTTTGTAGACAAAAAAATCTTCAAAAACTTCTTTCTTTTGTGTAGGATCATTCCGTCACAATACGGGGCTAGGCTATACCAGCTACTGGCTGTTTTTTTCTTATCGGCAAATATTTACATTTAAAGAAAAACGAGTAAGGGTATGAGGGGTCAATGGTAAAGAAATGTTGAGCTTAAAATCCAACTTCTTGTTGATTACAAATTCCTTTCGAAATTTCTCTTTTTTAATGGTGATGGATGTTAGTCATTAGGACAATTTTCGATGAAGTCGCTTGATAAAAGTTGGGACAAAAATTCTTTTTGTTCGAACACGAATCTGTGTTTGACGACGGTGATGATTTATTTCCTCATCAAAGACTATTGACGATGACTGTTATGTGCCTTACTTCGGAAACGAACGAGTTGTGAGAATGTTTTTTTGAACCCGAAAAGTGATTGGTCTTCCAGCGATCGGAACCATAATTTAGGAAAAACTGTAGGCCATAAAAATTTGGTCGAATTATATATGTTAGGAAGTGGATCAAACGAAACTACAGTCAGTTTATCGTATGAGCTACAGTCAGCACCATTGTCTCATTGCTAAGGTATCTTAAATTTGTCGCCAAAAAGCACCTCAGAGTTTTGCATTACACTTTCCGTCGGGGAAAATAGTTGACGTCTTCAAAAATGAATTATCTGATGCAAGGAATTGGTTAATGCAATCGAATGAAAAGCTCATCACATTCACAAGCATAGAGTATGGAGACGCCAGCTGAGCTAATGAGAAAATAATTTCATCGCTTCCAACAGCAAAACCTGGGTTCTCAAATACTTTCGGTCCAGGGCAAAGTAATTTATTGCCGCTCAAGATACCAAAAGTAACAGAATGATGTTCTATTGCAAAATTGAGAAAGTGTAATCGCTGGCTGAATTATATGGGCACCCTACACACGACCAATTTCTCAACGCTTATTGTTTTCCATTGGAAAAAACATTGCGACATACAGTCTCAGAACTCCCGATAGATTGTCAGCTGTCCTACTTATGACATTCCGGGCAATTTGAAAAGAAAAGTAAGGACAAAGTTGGGCAATTTTCATTTGTTTCTTATCATTATTTCGCCAATAGAAAACGAAATATGCCTCGTCTCGAGCAATTTTGCGTTGATAGGCAAGAAAATTCGGCTGCCTTTTCCATTGTTTAACCAGTGGTGAATATCAATCTCAGCAACGGCAAATTACACGTGTGCCTTCGGCATAATCATCGTTGGGATTAGTATAGTTTTCGAGATATGATTTCAATTAAATAACTATTTCAATTTGTTTGATTGATAAAGATTCTTTTAAATATTGAAGTCAATTCATCTAGGTAATCATTATAATCATCGCTTCTCAATTACTTCTTCACAGTTTAACAAATTTCTAATATTTACACGATAACATCGTCGTTCTCTATACAAATATACTACACCGCTGGCTGGGTGTGCATACTTAATCTGTACAGTTTTCACATATGAAAACTTACATTTTAAATAAATAAATCTCTCTCCCCTGTCTGTCTGTCTTATCCAAACGTGTGTATACAAAAAGCTCCATCTATACACGGTTTTAAGTTTACACTGAATCACGTTTCATTAATTGAATAAAAATTGGTGTGTTTGATTGAGATGATGATTGGGTGTGCGTGTATATTAGTATGAAATTGGAATGACTTTAAGTTGATGGGAAAACTTATAATTACGGTTCAGTTTTAGATGTGTGCGCCGACGCGCCGTCGTTTGAAATTATCGTCAATTTGCGCCGCCGATCCCGAAAACTACCGAATGGAAAGTTACGCCGCTGATCACACTTTTCAGCCCTACTTTGACATTTCCATGCTGCGCCGATGACAAAAATTGGTCCCGGCGCACACATCTATTCAGTGTAAATATTCAAAATATTATAACCAAAGAATAAGTGAATCGTATACACGAAGATGAGTGAGATATGCAAGGTATTAATATGTTTCGTTTTGTGTTGTAGTTGTTGTTGTTGTAATTATAAAATGGGTACGAAAATATATGGTGAAATGAGATGTAAAACGGAAACGAAAAAGGAAATTTGATTCTAAAACGTTAAGTTTTTAGTGAGTTTTCCTTTCCGTTAAAATTGTTTTTTTTTGTTTTTTTTTCTCTCTTTATGAAATTGGACTTAGTGCATTCCAAGCGGTAATGGAGTAAATGGTTGTCGATGCCAAATATGATGCCACTATCAGTGAAGACCAATGACAACTTAAACTTGTTGCACTGTTATATAAAATGTTACCTAAAAAAAAGAATTGGTACGGGAAAAGAGAAGGGAAAAATCTGTTTTTAGACACAATTTTCCAATAGTTTTATGAAATTTCTAACGAAAAAAAATTAATTTTTTTTTGCATCCGCGGGTGTTTCAAATATAAACATTCGAATGAGTTGAACGTTTTGGAGGTGATTGTCACGATACCATTTTTTCGGTGACGACTGGTTGATTTTCTACCGGAAGTCGAGTTTATAAATCAAACTTTTCAGATACACCTGATTCGATTTGGATTCGATCAATTTTGACCTGACCTGGATTTTACCTGATCAGATGCCTAATTGAAATCGAAAAGTCGACCCCGCAATTTCTTGGAAGTCACAGACTCAGGTGTCTACTTCGTTAAGTACGCTGTCACTCATAGGTCACACCCTCCAAAGATTTATTTACTTCAGGTGAGTTCAGTTCAGACCTGAGATTTCAATCATCATGACCCTGATGTTAGACCTGAGCCTGAATCAGGTTTTTTCCATTCTGGATCAGGTCAAGTCAAACCTGACCTAGCCAATCAATGCTTTGCGGTATTGTGTGATCGTTAATTCGATAGTTCTGGAATAAATGGTTCGATCTCACATCTAGTGCACAGCAGTGCACAGTCTAGCTAGTCAATTGAATAATGAAGCAGGACCCGATCAACCTTTCAGAAAAAGTCATCTGTTATCGACAATAAGCAATTGACTCAGCATAGCAATCCCTTATATACAAAAATTTCTGTTGGACTGAATGAAGTAGAAGACCTCTCATCGAAAACGAAATACTTCAAGCAAAAGAAGTACCAGAATTACCGAATATAATCGCGATAAGTCTAGCCGTTTCTGAAACGTAATTGTATATCAACTCTTGTTGGTACGAAATTAAACTTCATTGAAAGGTTTTGCACGAATATTGAATGGCTAGATTCTAGCATTTAGTTGGATATTCGTTGCATGCAAAAAAATTAGACAAAGCTCAGAACTGTACAATCTGCAGATTGTGAAAATTGGGCTAACTGAGTCCATTTTTATAGAATGCATAGAGTTATAGCCTTATGGGGTCAGTGGACTTCAAATAATGTAACCTCAACTCTATGCAATTAAAATAGTGTCTAACGAAGACTTTTCCTCCTTTTTCTAAATTATCTGAAACACCGTTGGAAGCAAACGCTTTGGTTAATTACACATTGAACGGAAGGGGTTAATATATGCCGGATGACAATGAATATTTATATAATTTGCATAATGAGTATTATTAAGACACATAATGAAGAAACGTAAACCTAAATTCTAGAACTAAAATGAAAGAATTCTAAAAACAATGTTTTCCTCTAGTTTTTTATGTATATTTTGATGGATAGAGCAAATTAGATCCAATTAATGTTAAAATGTTCGATGCACTCCAGACTCAATTATTTTGATGAAAATAATTAGTTTTGTTGGTGACGTAAATTTTGCTTCGTTTTTTGTTTTGAAAAATTTTGGTTGATTAATTTTGATTGTTGTTTGTTGTGGTTGTTAAAATAGCATCGAAAAATAAAAATTAAACTTAAAACTTACGAAGACGAAAACGATCTACGACTTCCATTTATTAAACCAAAAACAAAGAAGAAAGACTTCAAAAAACCACCCGAGCAGCGGGGATTTCGATAATTTTTTAAAATCTTAAAATCTACACGACACAGAGTTAAACGAAAAAAAAACATTCACAAAATTGAATTCCATAAAATCAAAATATTTCCAGGCTTACAACGAACAAAAAAATGAATTCGATGAAAATCACAAATTAAAATTAAATTTTTTCAAAAGAAAAATAGCATCGGACCTTCTCTATGCAGTCAGAAAGTGGTCGCGACACGATGACAGAGGCAGAGAATTTCAATGCTTTGAAATTGAAATTCACCTCTATTTTGTAAATTGAACAAAAAGAAAATGTTTTAACCTTTCACAGACGGCAAGTACATGATTACATATGGGCCAAGGGCTCACATGAATGATAGTCCTTCATAAGGCCACGCTTTATTATGTCACATTATCGAGTGCATTGCCTAAACCCGTCAGAAGGGACAGTTTACGAGACTGGCGAACTCACAAGTGTGTATTCTTTCGACTCGTGTAGTTGTATACCCCGCATTCGGTTCGGATATGCAGACTCTCCACTTGTCACACATGTGAGCTTTTATCACAAAATGGTTTCCTCATGAAATGAGTTACTTTCGCAGCATCCACTGTAAACTACTGTTGTTTTGTTGCACTTTTGTTTTTGAGCGTCAGATGGGCTTGAACAAGCCACGAGGTTGAGCTTAGTGTTCATCTCAGTTCGCCATGACATCTTCGAGAAACTAAAGTTGTCTCATAATTGAAGGCTTTGATGCCAGGTAAATAGTCAAATGCAGAAAAGCCGCATGTAACACTAGCGAATTGTAAGAAAAATGAAATTTGACTTTTAATAGACTGGCGATGTTTTAGTTTGTTGGTATCACGAAGGTTCCATTCTATTGGCTAGGAAAACCTATTCGAATCATTGTTGGAATTTCATTTTTCTTACAATTCGTTAATATCACACGTGTCTTTTCTGCATTTAACTTTTTGACAATGTCTTGCGAATGATATTTCCGAATTTGACAAAGAGTCTCTATCGTGGAGAGGTTTAGGAATTTGCCATTTTTCGAGATAAATGGAGTCAAACCTTTTCTATTCAACAAAAAAACTCAACACAGTCGAGTTTGTATGACGCGGTAAAATTTTTGTATGAAAAGTAGTGTGTCAGTCAGCCGGTTACCTGTTTGGCGGGACCGTAACATTGAACGTGATAGATGGAACGATTAAAATTTTCAAATTTTTCTGCTTGTCCTTCAACTATTCAAGTCATTCATGTTGATTTTAATTGACAACGCTGAAACATTGACACAATTTGGTTTCAGAACAAACACTTTCCGTTTCAGTTCAGTGTAACAATGTGACATTGAATTCAATGTGATTCCCAATGAAGGGCCTAACACGCATGCTCGCTCTCGCTCTCAACAAAATGATCAAAAACGAAACTTTATGAGCTCAAACGCATACAGACAACATACTGCTGCCCATTCCAATAATAACATAGCCCCCCGTCGTCCGTGAAAGGTTACACATA